>CM055116.1:457802596-457855096 GCA_029206835.1 Rana muscosa | reverse complement strand
CGTAGCGCATCTCACCCTCACATATGAAATACCCCTAGACAAAGAAGAGGGGGTGAGGCCGCTACATATACACATATATATATATATATATATATATATATATATACACACACACACACACACACGTTGAGCTTTGGGTGCACACCCTAATGAAATAGGCTGCGCACGCCTATGCACATAATGCTCATGCACTCTGCAGTGTAGTTCAGTATCATGGGAAATGTAGTTCCAAAACATCTGGGGTGCCAAGGTTCACCATCACTGGCTTATAGCAACCTATATTTCTTTTTAAAACCTGAATTTTAAATAAACCTGCATATAAAATACTCTGATTATTTAAAACCATGATCAAGTACAATTTTAAAATCACAGTAAAAATGTGTATACTATCATAGGGCGGGGGCAGTGTGAAACAATGTCAGTGTGAAGACATGCTTCCTTGGGGCTCTTCACAAACTACGTCTCGCTCAAACTCCAAACATCATATGTTTTCTCATGCTGGGACAGTGAAGGAGTCGACGCCCACAAAGTCTCCCAACGTTGGCCCTGATCCACAGCCCATCGTCTTTTCCTATATCCCTCAGATGAGAAATTATTAGATGGCTTCTCCAGGACTCCGCAAGTATGTGCGGATACTCCTCAAATTAAATAGTCCATCAGTGCCCTGTGGCTAGGGTTGCCACCTTTTTCTTCAAGCTAAACCCAAACACTTTTGCGGCGCACAGCAATTTTTTTTTGTACTACACTCTATAGCATTGTAAAATACCTAGGACACCTTTTGGGTTACCAAAGAGAGTAGTAATGAGGTGTGCTACAATGAACAGTGGCTGTGGCCAAATTGCTTTAACAGTGGGGGGGGGGGGGGTTACTTAAAGGGGCATGGTTAAATAAAACAAAAGCATTAGTGTACCCATAAAATATGATTCAATTAATAAAAGAAATGTCAGTTAAAATATGAAACTAGCCTACCTTAAAAGTGGACATTGTCAGCCAGTAGGGCAGTGGACGGTGTCACCTGGTGAAAACTGTATATATGGATGGTGTATGGGGGGGGGGACTGTATATATGGGGGGGGCTGTATATATGGATGATGTATGGGGGGGACTGTCTATATGTATGGTGTATGGGGGGCTGTCTATATGTATGGTGTATGGGGGGACTGTATATATGTATGGTGTATGGGGGGGGGAGAACTGTGTATATATGTATGGTGTATGGGGGGGGGAGAACTGTATATATGGTGGGGCTGTATATATGTATGGGGGGGGGGGACTGCATATGTGTATGGGGAAGAACTGTATATATGTATGGTGTATGGGGGAGAACTGTATATATGTATGGGGGGAGAATTGTATGTATGGCGGGGGGGAGAACTGCATATATGTATGGGGGGGAGAACTGTATACATGTCTGGGGGGAGAACTGTATATATGGTGGGGCTGTATATATGTATGGGGGGGGACTGCATATATGTATGGTGTATGGGGGGAGAACTGTATATATGTATGGGGGGAGAACTGTATATATGGTGGGGCTGTATATATGTATGGGGGGGGAGAACTGCATATATGTATGGTGTATGGGGGGAGAACTGTATATATGGGGGGCTGTATATATGTATGGTGGGTGGGGAGAACTGTGTATGAGGAGGAGAGGGAGAACTATATGGATGGATGGTGTATGGGAGGGGGTGGCAGAACTGTATGTATAGTGTAGGTGGGGGGCAAAACGTACCTTGCAAGCTGAGCTCCAATCCAGCGCGATATCTGCAAACTTTCCATCAGAGTAGCGCCTTCAACCCCACCTCCTTGTCCCTTCTGCAGCCAACCAGAGGAGAGTCCCCAGCAACATGGAGATTCCGCCTCTTCGCTCTGACCTCTGTGTCTCCCGTCTGCAGTACACAGAGCGGATGGAGGTGCACCGACAGTGCGGGGGGGAGGGAAGGGGGTAGATAGTAAGGGAGCAGGAGTGGACCAAACTCGAGACGCACACGGCCGTGGCGGCACAGCTTCGGCACAGGCAAAGGGAGCCACTGGCGGGTCTGAATAATGTGCCCGGGTCTCAGGCGGGCAGAGACCCGGGCACATGTTTCAAAAACCCGTACTGTCCGGGTGAATCCCGGACAGGTGGCAACCCTACAGCACACAAGGGGGCCCGGACAGCAGGGGGGTTTGGAGCGGCGGGCGTGGGGGGCAATTACAGAGATTTGGGGGGGGCAAATACAGAGGAGGGTGGTGCAAATACAGAGGAGAAGGGATAATTGCAGAGATTGGGGGGGGGGTAATTACAGAGGATGGGGGGTAATTACAGAGGGGGGTGGAAATACAGAGGGGGGGCAAACACATCAGAGTCAAAACATGAGAGAGAGAGGTAACAGGCTGGTGCAGACGTTTTTAATAAAATAAATGCTTAAAAACAATCCACTCACTCTTCATGTCAGCGCTGTAGGCATGTCAGTTTATGGATGCGTTTAATGATCTCGCCAAGGGCACCTGGTCAGTTTTTTCCCTAGGACAATTGGCCGGTAAGAAAAAGGGGGTTTGCTGGCAGTACAATGAGGGCACCTGCAAGTTTGGGGGGTCCTGCAGATACAAGCATGAGTGCTCCGTTGTGGAGGTTCTCACACGCAGGCCAGTTGCTTTAAGCAGGGGAAAGGCCGTACCGGAGAGTCTGGGCAAAAGAGGGAGGACGCCAGTGATGGTGGAAAGGATGCGGCTGTTTCTAGGTAGGTATCCAGATAAAAAGGGCGGCTCGATTGTTGGATAATGTTTTTTCAGAGGGTTTCACATTCCATGTTCCTTGCAGGTTATCCCCCCGTTTTCGCTGAATTTACGGTCGGCCATACAACATGCTGAGTGGTCACCGAAAAACTGCGCAAGGAGGTTGCTTTGGGCCGCATGGGCAGTCCTTTCCCTCCCCCCTTAGCAAATTTGGTGGTCTCCCAGCTCGGGGTGGTCCCCAAGAAGGAGCCCAACAAGTTCCGTCTCATTCACCATCTGTCCTTTCCGAAGGGTGGGTCGGTCAATGACGCGATTGATCCAGAAGCGTGTACAGTGAGTTACACTTCATTGATGCAGCAGTAGGTTGGGTTCGCTGGTATGGGCAAGGGGGCTTTGATGGCTAAAGCCGACATCGAGGTGGCTTTTAGGCTGTTGCCGGTACACCCGGAAAGCTTCACCTCCTGAGGTGTCACTGGAATAACACGTTTTATGTGGACATGTGTTTACCGATGGGATGCTCCATATCATGCGCGTTATTTGAACAGTTCAGCTCATTCGTGGAATGGGGTGTCGGGGTGAATTTCATTATTCACTACCTGGATGACTCCTGTGTGTGGGGCCGGCCTCATCCAGGTTCTGTGCGGTGCTCCTGGCCACCTTGGAGCATATCGCGGTGCGTTTTGGCATTCCACTGGCGCCCGACAAAACTGAGGGACCTTGCACGGTTATCACATTTTTGGGCATTGTCCTGGATTCGGATGCCATGGAATGCCGCTTGCCATTGGAGAAGCTGGAGGATCTTAAGCGGGAGCTGGAGGGCATGATGGGTGGTAAGGAAGGTTCAGCTTAGGGCGCTGCACTCGCTGCTGGGCAAGCTTAACTTTGCGTGCCGCATTATCCCGATGGGCAGGGTGTTCTGCCCAGCACGGCTGGGGTCCGGTCGCCCACACACTTTGTGCGTTTTGGGCAGGGAACACAGGGAGGACTTGCAGGTTTGGCATTCCTTTCTGGAGTCCTTCAATGGCAGGGCATTGTGGATGTCCGGACCGATTAGCAATTTTGATTTGGAGCTCCCCACACTGATGCAGCTGGGGGGTCAGGGTTTGGGGCTTTCTTTCAAGGCAAGTGGAGTGTGGGCCCCTGGCCACAGTCGTGGATTGATGCTGATTTCACTAAGAACTTGGTCCTGTTAGAACTGTCCCGGTGGTGCTGGCGGTAGAACTGTGGGGTGCATGTTTCAGGGATCTGAAGGTGAGGTTCCACAGGGACAACCTTGGGGTGGTACAGGTGATCAATAAGGTGTCGGCATCCCCCCCCCCCCCCGGTGGTGCGGCTGCTGCGCCACCTGGTGTTGAGATGTTTACAACTTAACGTGTTTGTGTATGCGGTACATCTCCCAGGGGTGGATAATGTCATAGCTGACGCGCTGTCTCGCTTTCAGTGGGACAGATTCCGGGAGTTGGCACCGGATGCGGAGCAACGTGGGGTCCCTTGTCCAGGCTGGCTGTGGAAGATTCCGTTAGAATAGTGTCAGGTTGGATCAGGAAATCGGTGAGTAAGGGCACATGGGCGGCTATGAGAAGGTGTGGCTGGAGTGGCAACAGTTGGTGAGGGAGGCTGGAGCTGACCCGGTAAGTTCCGATGTGCGGTTACTGGTGTTGTATTTTCTGTCCAGGAAGCTGGGGTGTCCAAGTCGAGTCTGAGTAAGAAGCTAGCAGGGTTGGCTTTCCTGTTCAAATGGCAGGGGTGTCCTGATTTTACTAAGGATTTTTGGGTACGTCAGGCATTCAAGGGCTATGGACGGGGGGGACAGAAGAAAGACGTCAGGCGGCCCGTCTCGTTTACTCTTTTGGGAGGTATCATGGGGCAGTTGACGGGTTTGTGCTCGTCTGGGTATGAAGTCTTGCTGTTCAAGGTGGCGTTTTCCTTAGCGTTTTTTGGAGCATTTCGGATAGGTGAGTTGGTTAGCCCATCCAAAGCGGTACACGGGGGTTTGCTGGACAGTGAAGTAAGGTGACGGAGGAAGGAGTGCCATTGGTGCTCAGGAAATCTAAGACGGACCAGATGGGAAAAGGTAAGTTGGGCAAGTTTTCCCGGTTCAAGGTTCTCAGTTGTGCCCAGTAGGGGTGGTGAAGGGTTACTTAGAGGTTCATTCCTGATACACGCGGACAGGACCCCTCTTTCCAGATATCAGTTTATTGCTGTATTTAGAAAGTGTGTTCGGGCTTTGGGGCTCAAGGATAAGGAATTCTCCTCTCACTCTTTCCGGATTGGGGCGGCTACAGAGGCGGAATGGATGAGGAGGCGGTTAAGAGGATAGGCCGGTGGGAGTCTAGACGATTCCGGCTGTATGTCCGCCCTCAGTTACTGGTGGGGTTGGCATAAAAATAGTAAACTGCATCAAGTGGTTGTCTATGTCTGTGTTTATGTTTGTTCAGGGGTTGATGGCAGTTGTTGCTTTCTTCTTTTATTTTCAGGCGGGATGCAAGGTTTGGTCTGGATACTGGGCCATTCGTTTGTGTTCTGGAGGGCTAAGAGGGCTGACGTTAGGCCTGAAGGTCGGCAGCTGGGGTTCCCGAGACATGAGGCATGCGTCCGCTGGCTGGGAGTTCCTGGTATGCTGTGGAGCAGAATGGTTCCAGAAGTGCACCGTTTTGCTAGGTTGGACAGGCCACCTGACGTTTTAATACTGCACGTAGGTGGCAATGATCTGGGAATGAGGTCCATGTTGGATGTGTCGAGGGACATAAAATTTGATTTGCTGCGGATGTCCTACCCGGACATGATCATTGTGTGGTCCGATATGGTTGCACGGACTGCCTGGAGGGGGGCGAGGTCCGTGGAGGGCATCAACAGGGCTCGCAGAAAAATTAACAGGGATGTAGGGAGGTTTGTAGTAAAAAAATGGAGGGTTGGTGGTGAGGCACTTGGAGATGGAGGTGGACACATGGCGATATTTACGGGGTGATGGGGTCCACTTGAACGAGGTGGGGATGGACTTGTGGGCCTTGGGTCTCCAGGACGGCATTCAACGAGCCCTGAGGGTTTGGAGGGGCACAAAAGGGTAAGGGGGTTACCCTTTTGGTGCTGTGGTGGGTGTTTGGTCTTTGCGGGGGAATGAAGATACCTCAAAAGCAAGTGGTCAGGACCTATCGGTGGTATGGGTTCTGAGGGTGGATTCCAGCTAACAGTGTTTAGCTGGAAGAGTTTGATAATGGGGGCACTGCGGTCAGTGGTTGTCTCTGAGCAGCTGGTCGGCTTGAGGCCTATGACCATTTAAGGTACCGCAGTGTCAGGTTGTTTGTTTATGGTTAGGATTATTAATATTATTATGCTAATTAGAGGTTCTGCAAAGACCAACGCTAGGAGGCAATGTTTAGGAGAACGTGGGTTTCTGATGATGTTTGATGATGGTGTTTTGTTATAACTGATGTAAAGTTTAAAATAAAGGAGGCTGCTACGGCCATGGGGTAGAAGGTGGTAAGCAGATCAGTAATACATCTGTTATACAATAGTCAAGTCTATTTTGAATTCTGCTGCTAGACTAATACACCTCAATAACTGATCTGTGACTGCTGCTCCTTTACTGGCTTCCCCTACGCCACCGTGTAAAATTCAAAATGCTAACCATAACATACAAGTCCATTCACAACGTCGCCCCCATCTACATCACCAACCTCATCTGCAGATATCGCCCAAATCGTCCCCTCCGCTCCTCCCAGGACCTCCTGCTTTCTAGCTCCCTTGTTACCTCCTCCCATGCTCACTTTCAGGACTTCTCCAGAGCCTCTCCCATCCTCTGGAACTCCCTGCCCCAGTATGTCCGATCAGCCCCTACCCTGTCCACCTTCAGGAGATCCCTGAAAACTAATTTATTCAGGGAAGCCTATCCCACACCCACCTAACAACAACTTTCCCCGAGCCACCCACCTCAAATTCTCTGCAGCTATTACCTTTTGTACCACCACCCCTCCCTTTAGAATGTAAGCTCTACGAGCAGGGCCCTCCTGTACCCTTTTGTATTGAACTGTACTGTAATTGTGTTGTCCCCCCTATACATTGTAAAGCGCTGTGTAAACTGTTGGCGCTATATAAATCGTGTATAATAATAATAATAATAATCCTATCCAAGTTTATCCTGCTATAAAACGCAGCAAAGCAACGCAAATGACTGTTCATTGTCTCAAGATAGATGAATGATGGTCAGGCAGCAGGGTGATGTGTGGATCTTTTGAAACTCGCGGCAGTGCACCGCTACAATTATACATTTAGGTATACCATACAGTGGATATAAAAAGTCTACACAATCGTTAAAATGTCAGGTTTCTGTGATGTAAAAAATGAGACAAAGATAAATCATTTCAGAACTCCTTCCACCTTTTTAATGCAGGATGGATTTGATTTAAATCGAGTCAATTTAAATCCATGGTTTAAATCACTAGTAAAAAGGCTTGATTTAAATCAACTCAATTTAAATCCTAATTTTTAAAGAGCAACTGTCATCTCTGTCCTGCAGTGGCTCCTACTCAGACCCACTGTTGACTCACTGACAGTCCCATTCACTTTAATGGGATGGCTGGTGATGCGGCAGTGACACAACAAGGTGCGGAACGTAGCGACAGCAGGTGAGTGGATGGATGCCTGATAACAGACGCTGCCGTGATGGATCTGAAATGAAAGGTGCTCTTTAAATGTAAGGACTTATTCTTGCTGGTAGTTACAATCTTTAATATTTTCAAACAAAATTAAGGTTTCCTATTTAGAATAATAAGCTGTCAGGTTGTCAGGTTAGTAAATATTCCCAAACTGGGTCTCTTTTATGGCCTGCTGCCTTTTTGCTCCTCCAAGGGAGGAATAAAGCACTTCAAGCTATGTGCAGAAAGAACACGAGGTTTATAAGCTGCTTAGAAGGTTTCACTTTAATTTTTACTGCTTGCCCCTCCTCCTCACACTTAGAGCCTGGTACATATGCATTTCTCTTCAAACAATCATACAGTTTGTTATGTACATAGATTTGCAAACAATGGGGTAAAGGAATTGTGATAGAACCCACTGTCACTGTGTGTTTTGGAAGGGACTGTGGGCTGGCCTCTTACCCACAGATTATGGCCCAGAAGAGACTGAGAGACATGGGGACAAGCTGGCATTGAGATAATGTAATGCTACATCCCTTCTCCCCCACCCCCCCCCCCCCCCCTCTTGTTGCTGTGTTTTAATTGTGTTGGTTCAGGGCATGTAGACAATGGTCTGGACTTCAGGGGATGTGTATTGAGCGGCTGCCTGCTTACCATAATCCCTTTATGTTTAACTGTAGTCTCTGTTTCAATGTTCAGTTCCCATTGGTTCTTCCTTGTCCCCTACCCCCCCCCCCCTCTATGACAAGGCTAAGGGGAGTGTCCCTAACTGTGTGTAAAAGTGTATGTTTTGTATTAAATAAATGATTTATGCTCTGCATGTTTAACCCTCAACACCTGTGTGGATTGTCTCGTGATTGAGGGGTTAAGGGCTGGTTATGGCGAATCTGCAGGCGGGTGCGGGTGCGTTTGGAGGACAGGAGACACAAGTCTGGCGGATGTGCCCACCTGGGGTATCCGAGATCCGTCACAGGAATATTCCTGAACTTTGTTTTATCTCACTGTAAAAGTATGTGAATGCATCAAGGCAGAGCTTGCATTCATTGAATGAGTTTACCAAAAATGTAAATATTGCAGAATATATACCCTTATGCTACATAACTAAGCTAAATTTCATGCTATATCAACTAAATTAATAATGTATCTTAAATAGTAGATTTAGATAGATTTTTCCTCCAAAAGCATTTTATTGAAATAAACTTGATAAAAATCTAAAAATCTGATTTTTATTTTTTTTATTAAAGCGATTTTTATCCACCCTGCTTTAATGTGACCTATAAACTGTACAACTCAATTGAAATACAAACTCAAATCTTTTTTTTTTTTGGGGGGGGGCAGTAAAAATAAAAAAATAAAATAATGTGGTTGCATAAGTGTGCACACCCTCTTTTATAACTGGGGATGTAGCTGTGTTCAGAATTAGTGATGAGCCGAACACCCCCGGGTTCGGTTCGCACCAGAACCCGCGAACGACCGAAAGTTCGTACGAACATTAGAACCCTATTAAATACAATGGATGCGAACGTTTGAATTCTAAAGTGCTAATATAACAACTATTATGCATGTTATTGTCCTAAAAAGGGTTTGGGAACCCGGGTTGTGCACCAGGGGACATGTATCAATGCAAAAAGAAGTTTTAAAAACGGTCGTTTTTCGGGAGCAGTCATTTTAATGATGCATAAAGTGAAAAAAAAAAAGTCAAATATTCCTTTAAATATCGTACCTGCGGGTGTCTAAAGTATGCCTGTGAAGTGCCACGTGTTAACCGTGTTTAGAACTGTCCCTGCACAAAATGACACTTCTAAAGGAAAAAAAAGCCATTTAAAACTGCTTGCGGCTTTAATGTAATGTCTGGTCCCGGTAATATGGATGAAAATCTTTAAGAAAAATGGCATAGCTACCCCATGACCCCCCCCCCCCCCCCACCCCATCCCATTACCAGCCCCTTTGGGTCTTGTATGGATATTAAGGGGAACCCCGCACATAAAATAAAAAAGGCCCTATATACTCTGAACAGCCGTATACAGGCGGTGCATACAAGACAGGGACTGTAGGTTTGTTCTTATGTAGAATCTGTTTGTAATTTTGAACAGGTACATTGTTTAAGTGTAGCTCCAGCCCAAAAATCTATTTTTAAACTTTTTGGAAAACATAGGTAAGGGTTATCACCCCTGTAACATTTGTTTTGCTGTCTGTGCCCCTGTTCAGAACATTTCACCTCACTTTCCGTCCCAATGACAACTGTTTTTGAAATGTGGTGTTTTTCTTGAAACAAGGATTGCTGATAAAGCATCAGTAGAGAGGAGACACCTTTCTCCCATATTAATTCTTACAGGAGAGAATTTTCCTTCCTAGGGGTAGATTTCCTCTCACTTCCTGTTGTCTTCTTGCGTTTGCAAGTAGGAGTCGTTTGTAAGTTGGATGTTTGAAAGTAGGGACCTGCCGTATATACTCTGCAGAAATAGGCCCCTTAGTTGTTGGTGTTGGCACAACACTGTAAGCACTCACAGTTACTCTTGGTTGGTGCTGGAACGCCCTGCTGTCAACTATTATATCAGGAATTTTAATTACATATAATTGTTGAACAGTGGTAGTAAAAATTGGGCCTTTGATGGTGGTGCTGGTGCCACAACACTGTAAGCCCTGACAGTTACTCTTGGTGGGTGCAGCAATGGGCCCTGCTGTGAATTATTAGATCAAGAATTGTAATTACATGCCCCTTTTGAACAGGGGCTGAAAAATTGGGCCTTTCGTGGTGGTGGTGGTGGTGGCGTTGCCACAACACTGTAAGCCCTCAGAGTTACTCTTGGTGGGTGCAGGAATGGGCCCTGCTGTGAATTATTAGATCAAGAATTGTAATTACATGCCCCTGTTAAACAGGGGCTGAAAAATTGGGCCTTAGGCACTGGTGCCACAACACTCCAACCCCTCACAGATACTGTACTTGGAGCACAGCAATGAGCCCTATGGCAAATTATTGCTAAAAAAATTGTAATTACACGCCCCTGTAAAACAGGGGCTGAAAAATTGGGCCTTAGCCACTGGTGGCGGCACCCATAAACAAAAATGATCTTCCAAGCTATCATCATCAATCGTATCATTGAGGACTCGGAGGAGGAGGATAGCCAGTCAACATAACAGCACAGGCACTCAGCATCAGCATCAGTCTTGAAGGGATGTGACATGTTAAAATCAATTAGTCTGTTATATCAGCATCAGGTGTGTGGTAGCTGGTGGTGATCCAAGACTGGTTCATCTTGATGAAAGTCAGTCGATCAACCGAGTCGGTGGACAGGCGCACCCTGTGATCCGTGACAAATCCTCCAGCAGCACTGAATGTGCGTTCCGAAAGAACGCTGGATGCAGGACAGGCCAGTAGCTCAATTGCATACTGTGCAAGCTCTGGCCAGTGATCCATCCTCAAGACCCAGTAAGCCAGAGGATTTTCGGTGGGGAAGGTGTCCAAGTCTGACCTTGCCCCTAGATATTACTGCACCATGTTTATCAGACGCTGGCGATGGTTGCTGGAACCGATCATACTTTGGGGCTGCGGACTAAAGAATTGTCTGAACGCATCGGTCAGACGGCCACCTTCCCCACCGCTCCTTCTTTGACTGGCCGAAGCCTCAGCAACTCGTTGTCCAGGACCAGGAGTTTGTAACCTCCCAGTCTCTGGGAACGCATTGCACAGACCTTTCTGCAAGGCCTCCCGGAGTTGTCTCATCCTCTGCTCCCTCTGCGACGGTAACATAAGGTCCGCAACCTTACCCTTGTACCGTGGATCAAGGAGAGTGGCCAGCCAGTAATGGTCCCTCTCCTTGATCCGAAGAATACGAGGATCCTTCCGCAGACTTTGCAGGATCAGGGAGGCCATGCAGCGTAGGTTTGCTGAGGCATTCGCTCCGGAGTCCTCTGGGTCACTAAGGACGACATGATCCGCAGCCACCTCCTCCCAGCCACGTACAAGTCCACTGGTTTCTTGGGACTGTAAATCATCCCTAAAAGACTGCTGCTGATGATGCTGAGTGCCAGCCTCCACCTCCATGCTGACACAATCCTCCTCCTCCTCCTCCTCCTCCTCCTCCTCCTCCTCCTCCTCCTGTGCGATGGGTGGGACAGAAGGAACACTGTCTGGGTAAAGGGGGCCTTGAGAGGCAAGGAAGTCCTCCTCTTCCTGCCTCTGTTCTGCCTCAAGTGCCCTGTCCATTATTCCACGCAGCGTGTGCTCCAACAGGTGGACAAGAGGTACAGTGTCACTGATGCATGCACTGTCACTGCTCACCATCCTCGTGGCCTCCTCAAATGGTGCCAGGACAGTGCATGCATCCCTGATCATGCCCCACTGGCGTGGAGAAAAAAAACAAGCTCCCCTGACCCTGTCCTGGTGCCGTAGTCGCACAGGTACTCATTGATGGCCCTCTGCTGCGTGTGCAGCCGCTGCAGCATGGCCAACCTTGAGTTCCACCTGGTGGGCATGTCACATATAAGGCGGTTCTTGGGCAGGTTCAACTCCTTTTGCAGCTCAGCCAGGCGAGCACTGGCATTATAAGATCTGCGGAAATGCACACAGACTTTCCTGGCCTGCCTCAGGACATCCTGTAAGCCCGGGTACCTGCCCAAGAACCGCTGCACCACCAGGTTAAGGACGTGAGCCACACAGGGCACATGGGTCAGTTGTCCCTGTCGGAGGGCGGAGAGGAGGTTGGTGCCATTGTCGCAAACCACCATTCCTGGCTTAAGCTGGCGTGGCGTCAACCACCTCTCGGCCTGGCCCTGCAGAGCAGACAGAACCTCTGCCCCAGTGTGGCTTCTGTCCCCCAAACACACCAGCGCAAGCACGGCATGGCATCTTTTTGCCTGCGTACTTGCGTAGCCCCTTGAACGCCTACGGAGCACCGCTGGTTCCGAGGACAAACCACAGGAAGAGGCCATGGAGGAAGAAGAAGAGGAGGGGGTGGAGGAGAGAGGTGTGTCACAACCAGTAGTAGCATTTTGGAGGCGTGGCGGTGGAACAACCTCCAACACTACTGCACCTTGTCCTGCATCCTTCCCAGCTGCCAAAAGAGTGACCCAATGGGCCGTGAAAGAAAGGTAACGTCCCTGTCCATGCCTGCTGGACCATGAGTCAGCGGTAATATGCACCTTACCACTGACCGCCCTGTCCAGCGAGGCCAAGACATTGCCTTCCACATGCCGGTAGAGAGCCGGAATAGCCTTCCGTGAGAAAAAGTGGCGTTTGGGAACCTGCCACTGAGGAACCGCACATTGCACAAACTCACGGAAGGGGGCCGAGTCTACCAACTGAAAAGGCAGCAGTTGAAGCGCTAGCAATTTAGCCAAGCTAGCATTCAACCGCTGGGCATGTGGATGGCTGGGAGTGAACTTCTTTCGACGGTCCAGCAGCTGGGACAGGGAAATTTGCCTGCTAGAATCGGACGTCGGTGTACTGCTAGCAGAGTGGCCACAAGTACTTGGCTGTGACACACCTAATTCTACACCTTCATTCCTCTCAGTGCATGTTTCAGAGAGGACTGAAGTTATAGTGGGGTTGGAGATCCCAGCTGATGCGGTGCAAGGAGAGGTCCGCTTTGTTCTTTGGTGTGGGTCTTTGAGGTAGGCTTGCCAACGAGCTGCATGGCAGGTCAACATATGTCTGGTCAGGCATGTGGTACCCAAGCGGCTGATGTTTTGGCCACGCGATATACGCTTGAGACATATGTTGCAAACAGCAGCTGTGCAATCTGATGCACTAGCCTCAAAAAAGGCCCACACCAAAGAACTTTTTGAATGACGGGCAGAGGCAGCGCCCTGCACAGGCGGAGCTCTGCGGTGTGATTCCGTCGGTGTACTGCCCTTACGCTGGCCACCAAAGGGCATCCTGCCTCGTTGGAGATGTGCCTCCTCCTCATCCTCCTCCTCCTCCTCTCTCCTATTAGGCACCCACGTGGAGTCAGTGACCTCATCATCCCCTCCCTCCTCATCACTGGAGCCAATCTGGCAGTATGCTGCAGCTGCTGGAACATGACTGCCAGATTGGTGTCCTTCTTGAGCATCCCCTCTGTCTGCTCTCACGCTACTGCCTTCCTGTAGCTGGGTTTCATCATCAGACCCTTCGAAACGCTGGGCATCCTCCTGGAGCATGTACCCAACACTGTGCTCAAACAGTTCGGGGGACTCCTCAGGAGGAGGACATGGTGGGTCTAGGGAAGGAGTGACTGATGATGAGTCTGACATTGATTCCAGGGAAGAGGACGCTTTGGCAGCTGCTTTGCCAGTACCCTGAGCCTGGGTGAGAGAGGATGAGGAGGAGGAGGAGGGCTTGGTCATCCACTCTACCAAGTCTTCGGCATGATGTGGCTCAACATGTCCAGCTGCCGAAAAGAAGGACAAGCGTGTCCCATGGCCATGTGCTGATGACAATGCACCGCGTCCACGACCAGCACTGTTGCCCCCAGACACAGAGCCTGCTTGCCCTCTTTTATTGCCTCCTGACTGTCTGCCTCTCCTTGTTTGCCTTCCAGACATTTTAATAGATGGCCTGCAGGGAGATGGGAAAAAAGCAATAAGGGCTACCTTCAGGTGTCCTTCTCTGTCCCTTTACTTAAGGATTTCTAAATATGGTTGCGGATAATTGCTTTTGCACAGAATAGCACAACGACAATTTCCCTGACTGTCCAAAAAACAAGGATTTCAAAGATGGTTGATGAGGAATGCTTTAGCACACTATAGCACAAGGAGAATTTCCCTCACTGTCCTTCCCTGTCCCTAGAAACAAGGATTATCACAGTGAAAGAAACTGACACTCTTCCTACCTATAGTTTTCTGTCCCTAGAAAAAATGTTTTTTTTAAAGCACACTATAGCACAAATAGAATTTCCCTCACTGTCCTTCCCTGTCCCTAGAAACAAGGATTCGCACAGTAAAACACACTGACACTCTCCCTACCTATCCTTCTCTTTCCCTAAACTAAAGGAATCCAGGTTAAGCAAGAAAAAATAAATGTCACTGTCCCTGCCTATGCTTCTCTTTCCCTGCTCCGGAACACACTACACTAGGCCGCCGTGCTGGCGGCCTTTTATAGTGTGGGGCGTGTACTAAACACCCTCAGCAATAATTGGCCACAGGCATCCTGCCTGTGGCCAATCATTGCTCTCCTCGCTGCCGGCGCTGTGATTGGCCAAGCATGCGGGGTCACAGTGCATGCTTGGCCAATCACAGCGCCTGGATGACACTGCGATGGTGTAGTGCATTGTGGGCCGTTCGCGTCACTCGAATTAGGCGCAAACGGCCCAAATCGTTCGATCTTCGTCGATCGAACAGCCGATGTTCGAGTCGAACGTATGTTCGACTCGAACACCGAGCTCATCCCTATTCAGAATTAAGCAATCACATTCAAACTCATGTTACTTAGGAGTCAGTACACACCTGCCATCATTTAAAATGCATTTGATTAACCAAATAAAGTTCAGCTGTAGGTCTTTCCTGACATTTTCTTATGCCCCGTACACATGATCCAAAAATCGTAAGACAGATCGTCCGACTTTTTTCGTTTAACCACTTCGCATCCGGGCCAATTCTGACACTTCGCTCCTACATGTAAAAAGCCTCATTTTTTTGCTAGAAAATTACATATAACCCCCAAACAATATATATGTTTTTTTTAGCAAAGACCCTAGAGAATACAATGGCGGTCATTGCAACTTTTTATCTCGCACGGTATTTGCGCAATAATTTTTCAAACGCATTTTTTTGGGAAAAAAAAAACGGTTTCATGAATTAAAAAATATTAAAACATTAAAGTTAGCCCAATTTTTTTGCATAATGTGAAAGATGACGTTACGCCGAGTAATTAGATACATAACATGTCACCCTTCAAAATTGTACACGCTCGTGGAATGGCGCCAAACTTCGGTACTTAAAAATCCTCATGGGCGACGCTTTAATTTTTTTTATTGGTTACATGTTTTGAGTTACAGAGGAGGTCTAGGGCTAGAATTATTGCTCTCGCTCTAACGTTCGCTACGATACCTCACATGTGTGTTCTGAACACCGTTTTAATATGTGGGCGGGACTTACATATGCGTTCGCTTCTGCGTACGAGCTACCGGGGACAGGGGCGCTTTACCGATCGCTCAGGTGAGTCGGTAGAAGCACCGGAGGGCGGCGGGAGGGGGGGCGTCCCCTCTCGCCGCCTGTAAGAATGATCAAGCGGCGGAACAGCCGCTATGATCGTTCTTACGGTACAGAGAATCGCCGGCTCTAAAAAACGATATCTGAATGATGCCTGTAGCTGCAGGCATCATTCAGATATCCCGGCTCAAAGTCAAGGACGTCCATGGACGTCCTTAGGCGCGAAGTGGTTAATAGTCGGAAGTAGAAATTGAATAGGTTACTAAAGTCACGAAAATGCTTGTACAACAGAAAAAAAAATCGGAAGTGATATCATGTGTTATGTATTTGTATTGTATTTTCGGACGACAACTGTACTGACTAAACAAAAATCGTACAATTGGGTATCGTACGATGAAAATTTTTGTGCATGTCTGATAAAATATCGGATGACCTGTCATGATCGGCTCACGGAAGCCCTGTACTAACGATCCGATTATCGTACGATTCTTCCTCGGACGACATTTTTCGTACAATATTCTAATCGTGTGTACGGGCCATAAGTCACATTCTACAGCAAAAGCCATGGTCCGCAGAGAGCTTCCAAAACATCAGAGGGATCTCATTGTTAAAACGTATCAGTCAGTTTTGCACTGCATTACTTTAACTGACAATTGCGCGGTCATGCGACGCTGTACCCAAATAAAATTTTATGTAATTTTTTCCCACAAATGGAGCTTTCTTTTGGTGGCATTTGTTCCTCTGCGGTTTTTATTTTTTGTGCTATAAACAAATAAAGAGCGACAATTTTGAAAAAAAAGCAATATTTTTTACTTTCTGAAACACATCCAATAAGAAAAATTCAAAAATCTAATTTTTTCATTAATTCAGCCCAATATGTATTCTGCTATATATTTTTGGTTGAAAAATCCCAATAAGTGTATATTGATTGGTGGTTGCAAAAATTATTGCATCTACAAACTATGGGATATTTTTATTGCATTTTTATTTGTTTATTGTTTTTACTAATAATGGTGACGATCAGTGATTTTTAGCGGGACTGTGACATTGCGGCAGACAAATCAGACACCTAACTGACACTTTTTTGGGAACCAGTGACATTATTTCAGTGATCAGTGCTAAAAATATGCACTGTTACTGTACAAATGACACTGGCAGAAAAGGGGTTAAAATCAGGGGTGATCAAAGGATTACGTGTGTCCCTTGGAGGTGCTTGCTAACTGTGTGGGGGATGGTTTGACTGGATGAAGACAGAGATTGGTGTTCCTGCTTGGCAGAAACACAAGATCTCTATCTTCTTACCTGTCAGAACAGCGATCTGCCTTGTTTACATAGACAGATCGCTGTTCTGCCTCTCTGAGAAACGATTGCGGATGGTTGGCGGACATCAGGTCTGCCAGACCCGCTGATTGGCTCCCCGCTCTGTCCAATCAGCTCATCAGTGTCTATTGCACGAAATGACGTACAGGTACGTCATTTTGCGCAATAGAGCCGACCTGCCGTAGGTCATCTGTGGTAGGCGGTCGGGAAGTATTTAAAGGAGCAGCGGGAATATCTGGCAAGTACTGGCTGTGTGGTATATGTGACAACAATCTCCTGTATTCTTCAAATGTCTGGGCTATGGGGTAGAGTGGCAAGACGGAAGCCTTTTTTTTATGAAGAAAAACATCCAAGCCTTGCTAAATTATGCAAAAACACATCTTAAGTCTCCCAAAAGCATGTGGAAAAATGTGATATGGTCTGATGAAACCAAGGTTGAACTTTTTGGCCATAATTCCAAAAGATATATGTTTGACGCAAAAACAACACTTCACATCACCAAAAGAACACCATACCCACAGTGAAGCATGGTGGTGGTAGCATCATGCTTTGGGGCTGTTTTCTTCAGTTGGAACAGGGGCCTTAGTCAAGATAGAGGGAATTATGAACAGTTCTAAATACCAGTCAATATTTGCACAAAACCTTCAGGCTTCTTCTAGAAAGCTGAACATGAAGAGGAACTTCATCTTTCAGCGTGAGAACGACCCAACGCATACATCCAAATCAACAAATGAATGGCTTCACCAGAAGAAGATTAAAGTTTTTTTGTAATGGGCCAGCCAGAGTCCAGACCTGAATCCGATTAAAAATCTGTGGGGTGATCTGAAGAGGGCTGTGCACAGGAGATGCCCTCACAATCTGACAGATTTGGAGTGTTTTGCAAAGAAGAGTAGGCAAATATTGCCAATTTAGGATGCACCATGCTGATAGACTCATACCCAAAAAGACTGAGTGCTGTAATAAAATCAAAAGGTGCTTCATCAAAGTATTAGTTTAAGGCTCCATGTACACAGAAGCTCAAAAACGGCCGTTTTTAAAGCAGCAGAAAAAGCTAGCTTTTATCAGCGTTTTTTTACTAGCTTTTATTAGCGTTTTTCAGTGTAGCTTTTTTTAGCTTTTAACCACTTCAGATCCGCGCTATAGCCGAAAGATGGCTGCAGCGCGGACCTTAACTGCCGAGTGGACGTCCCCAGGACGTCCTTGTATTACACTCTCCCCGCGCGCTCCCGAGAGCGCGCATCGGGGAAAATCTGTGTTGGCCGTGTCCCTTGGACACAGCCAATCACAGATCGTGCTGAATGGCCAATCACAGAGGCCATTCAGCACTCGATCTCACTGCCCAATGAGAGATGATCTCAAGTGTAAACATATGAGATCATCTCTCATTGCCGGCTTTCTCTCCTCACACAGAGACAGCGTGTGAGGAGAGAGAGAGATCTGTGCTGCTGCTGCTGTCAGTGAGTGTATTGTGAGAGAACATCCACATAAAGTAAAAAACAGTGCCCTCTTGCCAGTCCCATATCTGCCAGTGCCCTCTTGCCAGTCCCATATCTGCCAGTGCCCTCTTGCCAGTCCCATATCTGCCAGTGCCCTCTTGCCAGTCCCATATCTGCCAGTGCCACGTATAAGTGCCACGTGTCTTCAGTGCCAACAATGGCTAGAAGATTATTTTCAGCGAGGAGGCATACAATATTCTTGCGGCCGACGAGAGAAACGGGGAGCTCTCCGATTCGGATTCCTCCGCAAGTTTAGACGACGATGATGATGATGATGGGCAAGCAAGGCCACGTACCAGTGGGGTGTCATCTCAGTCCCAAAGGGTTAGGTCCCATGCCAGCCTTCCCTATTCCCTTCAGAACCCCTTGTGGCTTCCTCCTAATTCAGGAGAAGCCAACATTCCCCCTTTCACTGCCCGTCCAGGTGGACACAGAAAATTTTGCCCCGATTTGACTTTTTTCAATTAAATTTTCACTGACGACATGCTTGCATCAATTGTGGCCCAGTGCAACCTATACGCCCAACAGTTCATAGCAAGCAACCCAACGTCCTATTATACCCGTCCCTACCAGTGGAGAGCCCCTACAGTGGAGGAGTTTTTAGAATTTTTTTGGGACTAAACGGAAAAAATCAAGTGCGTTCATATTGGTCAACCCGCCCCATCTACCATATGCCCATCTTTTCCTCAGTAATGCCCAGGTCCCGATATCTAATGATTATGAGATTCCTACACTACAACGGCAATACCCAGTGCCCTCCCCGAAATGACCCAAATTTTGATAAGCTTTATAAAATTCGGCCGCTACTAAATTATTTTTCTGAAACCTTCCCCCAATTGTTTACCCCAGACAAACACATATGCGTGGATGAGTCCCTTATAAAATTTTCTGGCAGGCTGGGCATAAAACAATTTATACCCAGCAAAAGGGCCCGCTATGGGGTGAAGCTCTATAAACTGTGTGACCGAGAAACTGGGTATGTGTATGGCTTCATCATATATGAAGGGAAGGACACCGAACTGAACCCCCCTAATTGCCCAATCTACATTGGAACCAGTGGGAAAGTAGTTTGGGAACTCATAAACCCACTTCTGGAGAAAGGCTACCATTTGTATGTGGACAATTTCTGTACAAGTTTGCCCCTGTTCCGAAACCTACATAGAATGAAGACTCCAGCATGCGGCACCGTACGGACGAACCGGAAGGGCTTTCCTCAAAGCCTGGTCACTAAAAAATTGAGAAGAGGGGAGGCGGCGAGTTTGAGGAATGAGGAAATTTTGGCTGTAAAGTGGAGGGACAGAAGAGACGTCTACGTGCTTTCTTCCATCCACAACAATGAATTTGTTGAAATCACCAGGAGGAATGGCCGGATCCAAAAACCCAAATGCATCTACGATTACAATAAGTTCATGGGGGGTGTCGACTTCAATGACCAGATGCTCGAACCCTACCTTTCCACAAGAAGAACATACCAGTGGTATAAGAAGAAAGTTTCCATTTATTTATTTAATTTGGCCATGTACAACTCATATGTAATACATAAAAAATCCACTATAAGACCCAAATCCTTCCTTTTCTTCCAGGAGGAAATCACCACTGCCCTTATATACCCGAACAACCCACCAGTAAACATTAGATCCGATGTCATTAGCCGACTCTCTGAGCGCCACTTCCCAGATAAAATCCCTCCCAGACCAACAGGCCAAAAACGCCAGAAAAAATGCCGGGTGTGCTCCAAAAGAGGAGAGAGAAGAGACACCATTTATTATTGTGCCCAATGTCCTTCAGAACCAGGCCTCTGCATGATTGATTGTTTCCGCCGTTACCATACCAAAATAAATTATTAGTTCACTTCCTGCCATTTATCTTTACACCCCTTATGCATCTGCTTGCTCTGTAACTGACCCTGGCTTGTTATTCGACCACGCTTCTGCCTACCGATTCTGTTTATACCTCTGCCTGATCTGGAACTGACCCTGGACTGTTATTTGACCACTCTTCTGCCTACCGATTCTGTACATACCTCTGCCTGATCTGGAACTGACCCTGGAATGTTTGACCATGCTTTTTGCCTGCCTCTTGGACTGATCTTTTACCCTGCCAGTGGACTAGTGGGATTCATAACACAGGGGTCTCACATATGTGAGGGGCTCCAGAATTTTTTCTGGATGAAGAAAACAATTGCTTTTGTTTTCTCATTCCTAGATTAGGGTCTGGAGACTCGGGGGCTTCAAAGAGATTTGGGTGGGAGAAGCCTCTACCCCTGTCCCCATTCAGTCCTGAACGAGGCCCTACTTCTGCCTGCTGCCTGTAGGACCTATGCCATCATGCCTCTGCCTGTTGCATGAACTGACCACACCACATGGACCTGCCTACTACCAGGACCAATATTTTGGCGCTGCTGACAATCTCTGCTTGCACTGACCCTGGACTGTATATAACAAAAAGACTGTTAACTATTGGAGTACTGCAGAATGCTCACCAGCTGCCTGTACGAACTATGGACAGTATTCCTGCCTGTTGCCTGGACAATTGCATTCGCTTTTGCTGACCAAGTCCCTGCCTGTTGCCTGGACCAGTGCTATCCTCCTGTGGACAACTGCGCTTCTAAAACAGGTAATCTTTCGTTTACCATTTGCTCAGCAGAATGTATTTTGGGGTGTAATTCTTGGTATGTGCATGTTATGTGTCCCTAGAACACCTGATGGTGTTCCTTGCATTTTGGGCCACTGTATGTGGCCAGGCTGTGTAAAAGTCTCACACGTGGTATCGTTATACTCAGGAGGAGTAGCAGAATGTATTTTGGGGTGTAATTTTTGCTATGTACATGCTATGTGTTGGAAATATCTTATAAATGGACAACTTTGCGTACAAAAAATGCGTTTTCATTTTTTTTCCCACATTTTCCCAAAACTTCTGGAAAAAAATGAACCGTTCAAAAGACTCATTATGCCTCATAGATTATACGTTGGGGTGTTAATTTTCCAAAATGGGGTCATTTTGTGGGCGTTTCCATTGTCCTGGTGCTCCAGGGCCTTCAAAAGTGTAATGGGTAGTCAACAAGTTAGATGTGTAATTTATGCTCCTAGAATACCTGATGGTGCTCCCTGCATGTTGGGCCTCTGTATGTGGCCAGGCAGTGAAAAAGTCCCACACATGCGGTATCGTTATACTCAGGAGGAGTTGCAGAATGTATTCTGGGGTGTCATTTGTGGTATGCACATGCCATGTCAGAGAAATAAGCTATCACAATGACAATTTTGTGAAAAGAAAAAAAAATACGTAATTTTGCAAAGAATTGTGGGAAAAAATGACAACTTCAAATAACTCAACATGCCTCCTTACTAAATACATTGGAATGTCTACTTTCCAAAAAGGTGTCATTTGGGAGCATTTGTACTTTCCTGGCTTGTTAGGGTTTCAAGAAATGAGATAGGCCGTCAGTACATCAGATGTGATCAATTTGTTATGATTTGCACCACAGCTTGTAGACTCTAACTTTCACACAGACCACATAATATCCACTAATGTGGGTTATTTTTACCAAAGATATGTAGCAGCATAAATTGTGGCCAAAATTTATGAAGAAAAATTACAAATTTGCAAAATTTTATCACAGAAACGAAGAAAAATGATTTTTTTTTTTCAAAATTTTCGGTCTTTTTTCATTTATAGCGCAAAAAATAAAAAAACCCAGAGGTGATCGAATACCACCAAAAGAAAGCTCTATTTGTATGAAAAAAAGGACAAAAAAATAATTTGGGTACAGTGTTGCATTACTGAGTAATTGTCATTCAAAGTTTGAGAGCACTGAAAGCTGAAAATTGGTCTGGGCAGGAAGGGTGTTTTAGTGCCCAGTAAGCAAGTGGTTAAAAAAAAAAAAAATATACATTTTTTTTCAATGGACCAAAAAACGCTAAAAAACGCTCGCGGCCAGCGTTTATGAGCGTTTTTCGGCGTTTTGCGTTTTTTTCTGCCGAAAAACGGCACTTTGAACGCAAATTTCTTGCGTTCAGAAAAAAGCCCATTAACTCCACTGCTCATTAAAGCTAAAAAACTTTGTGTACATGAACACATAGGCTAACATAGAGTGCAGTTAATGAGCTTTTTAAAAAAAGCCAAAACGCCAATAAACTGCAGTTAATCAGCTTCTGTGTAGGGTGTGCCCACTTATGCAACCATATTATTTAAATTTTTTATTTTTATTTCCCTCCACCTAAAAGATTTCAGTTTGTTGTTCAACTAAGTTGTACAGATTATAGGTCACATTTAAAGGTGGAAAAAGTTCTGAAATGATTTATCTTTGTGTAGAGCCCCCCCACCCAATATTTGGGGGCGCTATGTGGAAATTTAGGGGCAGTCTGAGCCAGTAGTTGGGCTCAGACCAATTATGTTTCAATTATTGTTCTGCTATGGGTGTGATACTGCCCGGCAGTTTTGTTCTCCTTTTGCCTGCAGGTGGCACTGTCACCGCTGGCACTGGCTGGACTACGGGGGTATCACAGCACCTTGGGTGTCCTCTCTCGGCAGCCATGCAGTGGGCGTGGTCTACCCGCTGTACATGCTGGGAGAGGATACAAAGGGGGCAGATGCCTTTTGGCGTGAGGCGATTACAGGGGGACCCCAAGGCGTTCAGGGGGACCTCTGGTCCAGTGAGTGTGCTCTAGAGTGCTTAGGCCTTGGGCACCTTCAGCCCGAGGCCCTGTTGCTGCATTGTAGGCCCAGCTCTGCTGACTAGGGCCTATGCTTCAGAGACGGATCCCAGGCTGCCCGTTTGTAGGGGGCCCATCTTTAGGAAAGGAGTTCCAGGGGAAGAACAGTCCTGGCGGAGACTAGCGACGGTACTGCTGTCTTGGGGAGAGGCCTGGAGACCTGCCTAAAGGGGGGATTCATCATCTCTGACATCCGTGCTCCATCCCGGCTGCTAGGATCGCTCTCATAGGGACTATCCGGGTGAGCAGTGGTGGCTGGTGCTCAAAATTTTTGGGGGGGCGCAAACAAACTGAAGGAAAAAAAATCAATTGCCGCCACTGTGCCCATTAAACGCAGCCACTGTGCCCAAACGCCACCAGTTTGCCCCCTCAAATGCAGCCAGTTTGTCCCCAAATGCAGCCAGGTTCCCCCCAAATGCAGCCAGTTTCCCCCCAGCCCTGCACTTACCTTCCTCGGGTCAGCGCCATCCTTCTTCCGTCCTCGATGTCTTCTCCCACCCTCAATGTCGCTTCAGCCAATCAGGTTATTGGTAACCAGACCCGGTGAACCTGATTGGATGAAACGCCTTTTCAGTTTTAACCAGGGAACGCACCCCCCGTGCGTCCTCTGGTTAACTATTTGGAAGCCGATTACAGCCCTCAGGCTGTAATCGGGAAGCCTATCAGAGCCGTTGGCTCTGATAGGCACTTCCAACACCAACCAGCAGCTGTTATTCAGATGGCCGGCGCTCAACAGGGGGCCGGCCATCTGAATAGTAGGCGGCAGCGGCGGCAACAATACATAGGTTCATGCAATGCATGAACCTATGTATTGTTGTGAGTGATGGGCGCAGGAGCGAGAGGGGGTGGCGCTCCTGCGCCCACTATAGACGCACCGCCACTGCGGGTGAGCAATACCCACTCAGGCTTGAGTGGCGACGAGTGTAGATACTGGATTTAAGTGTTGCATGCCTGAACCTTCCCCTACGTCTTTCAACTTTTCTGCTCTTGCTTTCTTCAAGTTAACTCAAAGTGGAAAAAGAATAAAGCCTTGCTGATTAGGTTTTACACATGTGTGGACATTGGCCTTATTCCTGGAAGATATTGGTGTACCTAGACAACGGAGCTGAAGGATCCACTCGTGGGAGGTAATTACCCAAAGTAACGAAACCAGTAGATCCCATTAACAAATAGGGGTCTGCGGGTGTGTGGTGACCGGGGCAGGTAGCTACATTTGTCTCAAATTACATCACAGAAACCTGACATTTTAACAGGGGTTTAGACTTTTTTTTATATCCACTGTATGTAGCACCCTCTAATGCTCCTAGTGTTTTTTTATTTTTTTGTGTGTTTTTAGAGTAGGTAAATTTATTCGGGCTTGGCTGCCAGCCAAGCCTATCTGTGTTTTTTCTGGGTTGGGTAGAGATCCAGGGAGAGCTGGATAACTCACAGGCAGCATCACTGAGATCACCCCCCCCCCCATTTCTAGAATGTACTGGAACCTTCTAAAAAAAATGGGAAGGGAAGTAAGGTGCAGCTGCCTGGAGTATTCTGAGGGCCCTGACCAATCCCCTTAGCCTTAAAGGGAGCTCCCCAGTCTGGAGGGGTGACCTTGGGCCTGGGCTTAGGTGCGGACGGGACCTTCTCAAAACCCACGGAGGTGTCCTGGCCAGGAGGCACTGGGATAAGGTGACCAGATTTTTAAAATGAAATCCGGGGACATATATTTTTTTTTTTTACTAGTATTGGAGGCAATCAGTGACTCTCTGCCCATCGCCGCCGCCCGCCTCACAGCCTGTCAAGTCTTACTCTCCGGACCCCAGCTACTACTGGGTCACTCCACTAGGGAAGGCAAGGAGATAAGCAGGCAGGCGGCTGGCCGGGACTTGAGCCAAGGCAGAAGAACATCCGAGCGAAGCTGAAATATTCCCTCCGCTCCGACCAGCACATGATCATCAGAAAGGGGCACAGATAATGGAAAAAAATACCCCCCCCCCCCTAATCTAGTAGGAGCAGCAGAGAGGGGGTGTGCAATTCAGATTTTTTTATTTTTTTATTCTGCACTGACACTTTGAAATTGCCCCAGCCCCTGTTCAAATCCAATCCGGGGACAAAACCGGGGACAGATTTGGTCCGGGGACAAAACCGGGGACAGATTTGGTCCAGGGACAGTGTCCTCAATCCGGGGACTGTCCCCTAAAACTGGGGATGTCTGGTCACCCTACACTGGGACCAAGGAGAGGACAGCAGGAAAACACTACCAGACAAGTCTCCAGGAGGAACAGCCAAGAGGACTGGTGAGTGACACACAGTCAGGAGGACTGGGGGGCACGCCTGAGGGGACTGGGATGGAACAGTCTGGGATGGGTGCAGAGCCAGTCAGGAGGACAGTGGTGGCACAGGCAGTGGAAAAGGGCAGCTGCAGCCAGGAGGGCTTGTAGTGCCTGAAGAGGAGGTACTGGGAGCAGTAGTCACATATAGGACAGCTAGCACCAAAGACTTCTATTTTTGCTACACCATAGGGGCCCACGGTCCCTGCCTGCAAAGGGCATTCTACTAAGATCCAGCTGAGGCTGTGTTGGATCTAAAATCTGTGCTAGCTGGTCCTGGGAGCTGTGCTGCAATCAAGATTGTGCAGGACTGTAGAAGAGGAAAGTGTGTGTGTGTGTGTGTGTGTGTGTGTATATATACTGGAGTGTATATAGTTCTAGTCCCTCACAAGTTCTGTTAATCAAATAGGCATCCCATATCATCGCTTCCCTATCCAAGTTCAATTCCCCTAAAAAAAAAAACCAAAAAAAAAAAAACTGCAAGGACTGTTTCTTGACTTGGAGTGAGTGGAAATTCCATGTGCCTGGCTTTGCAAGGCGGGAGACGACCACATTCACCAGCGGCCCCTACGGGGGTAGCGCTACCCATATATAAATTAGATAATTTCAACGAAAAAAAATGTCATTGCATAAAATAAGTACATAATGATCAATAAAAACAACATAATAATGTTCTGCGATGTTTAACTTCTGTGTCAAATGCCAGTGTCCAAATCATATCCATTTCTGCACTTCAATCTACCTCCTTGAGAGGATTAGCACTTAACCTAATAAAAAAAAACTCTAATGATTTGCAACAGAGCTCAGGAACTCACAAATCTCTCCAAAAATGTAACAGCAGAAGATGCTCTCAATAGTATCATACCATTCTTCACAGTGCTGATGAATGATGAAATTGGAATGACAAAATGCATCAAACAGAAGAAAAGACATCATTATGCACAACGCCACCACCATTTCAAAGTGTGATACTGAAAGTGCCATATGCACTAAATGCATGCGAGTACAGTATTTTACCTAAAATATGCAGAGGCGCATTGCCGGCGGTATTACCGTGGTTTCCCATTGCTTTCAATGGGAAGGAGCGGTAAACACACCACTCCTCTCACCGCTCCAAAGATGCTGCTAGCAGGACTTTTGGAGCGGTCCCGCCAGCGCATCACCTCAGTGTGAAAGCCCTCAGGCTTTCACATTGAGACTGCAGGGCAGGAGTTTTTCAGGCGGTATTTAGGCGCTATTTTTTGCGCTAAAACGCCTGAAAAACTCCTCAGTGTGGAAGGGGTCTTAGACTTACATTTCTGCACTCCATTAACATTAAAAAGGAAAACGGACCAGTCTGCATTTTAGAGGGCATAACTTGGTTAAGCTCACATAGTCTTTCTCTTCCTATATTTTGTATCTGCGTGCACTGACTTTGCAGTAAACATACTGTACATCAAACAAGCACTGCAATAATGCATGCTCTGTTGCTCTCTAGAAAGGCACGGAGCATAAATGGAATGCATAGGGCCGGACATGACGGAGTTAACATGCACACTGAACAGTAGAGGGGAGTGGTTTTTGGGAAGTTTCAGAGTTGGAGGGGAGGGAAGCAAATAAAAGGGTTAGCCCCTCCCAATGAGTCACCGCAGTTTGAGGGAAAGTTCATTGTGTAGCAAGATGGCGGCCGTGGAGGAGCTTTTGGCCCAGCTCAGGGAGCAGGCGGCGGTGCGGACTGGCTGGAGGACTATTTGGGGCCCATAATGCGGCAGCCGGTGGAGGAGCGGGGCACAGAGGTGAGGGTGAACGGGAGGGCACGTCGATCCCGACCACCTGAGCGTTTCTCACCGGATCATTACGCCGGGCCTCAGCGGCAGGCACTGCGGGAGGGCCCCAGGCGGGTCCTCCGGCTAAGCGTTTGGCGGTCAGGAACAGGGAGAGTCCTGTGCGGATCCCCAGGCACGGCAGGGAGACAATGGGTGAACGATCCAGGGGTGGGGGGGCCGCGGCGCGGCCTGGTAGACAGTGGGACCTGGAGGGCAGAGCGGTGGATGAAGATCTGAGGCCTACACCTAGGAGCGGAGCAGCGGTAATCCCCAGGCCTTCCTTATCTGCAGCTGGGGAGGTGGTGAGGAGCGGTGCTGGACGGGCGGAGGTGACGTCAGGGAGAGCAGAGGCCTGCGGGACTGAGGCGGCTAACACTGGTCCTGGGAAGGCTGTCCAAAAATCGGTGAGCGGGTATGCTGAAAGGAGGAGGGGACGGATGTCTGCAGGTCCATCGGCAGCCTTGGCTGTTACGCCAGGTGGGCTTTCGTCTGACAAGGAGGAGGGATCTGGACCGGGGTCGGTCGGAGACCGGTGTCAGAAGAGGAGGCGATCCCCCTTTCTGGCGATGCTGCTGAGGTGGCAAATGGACGGTCGGATGGTGGGGCAGTGCCTGTGCAGCCTGGTAAGTCACATTTACATTTATCACCTGTTTTGTCTGGCAGCTTAGGTCAGGTGGGCCAGGTGGGGGTTGTGCCAGTCAGGGCAGAGGTTGCAGGTGCAGCTGGAGAGGCTGTGGGGTTTCCTGGCGGGCATTAAGGAGTTGGTAAAAAAGTTTTAGCAGGCATAAAGAGCACCGGTGGGGCCGGTGGCAGCCTGGGTCCAGCCGGCTTGGGAAGCTGGGGTAGTGCAGAGTGGTTCGGTGGCCTGGGGGGCGACTGCTCCGGCTACTGTGCCCACCGTGATGGCCCCGGTGGGGGAGGTTACGCAGGATAAGGCCAAGGCTGTGGTGGCTGGGGAAACAGCGGGCAGACAGGACATCATTAGGCTGGCTGATTCGGCAAAATGTGAGGTGTATGTTTGCTATGAGGGGCCGTTGGGGGCGCATCTGAAGCCTGAAGTGCGGGAAAAGCTGTGAAAAGGTGAGTATGTGGAGATGTTTTCCTTGCTGCCTTTGGAGAAGTTTAACCTGGATAGGGTTAAACCGGATGATTCTAAGAAAGAGGACGAGGAAAAGCGGAGGTACAGGTTGATCCCAACTGGCTACAGGCGTTCGCCATCATGGCAAGTGTGATTGGGGAGAAAAAACCTGAATGCTGTTCGGCGCTATTCGGTTACCAAGATTCGATTGGGGAGGCGTATAGGGTCTACGGGGCAACTGCGTGGCTGAGATAGATGAGCAGTTTCGGCAGCGTAGGGCAGTGAGGCCGGATTTGAGATGGGACCATAAGGATATCAGCCTGTGGATGCGCCTGATGACGACTGCGCGGGCCCCGAATCAGTTTTTTTCAGGGAGTGGCCGGTGGACCTTCGGCCTAGGGACAATCGGCCGGAAACAAAAAAGGGGTATGTTGGCAATACAATGCAGGGACTTGCAAGTTTGGGGCTGCGTGCCGGTATAAACATGAGTGTTCAGGGTGTGGGGGGTCACATCATTCATCCCGATGTTTCAAGCAGGTTAAGGGACGTGCCGGGGAGGCTGGAAACAAGAGGGAGGACTCCTGTGATGGTGGAAAGGATGCGGCCGTTCCTCTGTAGGTATCCGGATAAACAGGCGGCTAGGTTGTTGGAGGCAGGTTTCACGGTTGGCTTTCAGATTCCATGTTCATTACAGGCTATTCCCCCGGTGGCTGGTAATTTGCAGTCAGCCATGCAACATCCAGAAGTAGTTTCAGAGAAACTAAAGAAAGAAGTAGCTCTGGGTCGCACGGGGGGTCCCTTCCCGTCTGCACCCTTTTCCGATTTGGTAGTCTCCCCATTCGGGGTAGTGCCGAAGAAGGAACCCAACAAATTTTGGCTCATTCACCACCTGTCCTTTCCGAAGGGGGGGTCGGTTAATGAGGCTATTGATCGGGAGGCATGTTCGGTGATGTATACGTCATTTGACGCTGAGGTGGGGTGGATACGTCGGTACGGTAAAGGGGCTCTGATGGCTAAGGCAGATGTGGAATCAGCTTTCCGGTTACTTCCAGTTCACCCGGATAGTTTCCGGTTGCTGGGGTGTCAGTGGAATGATGAATTTTATGTCGACCAATGCCTACCAATGGGTTGCCCCATATCCTGCGCTTTATTTGAACAATTTAGCTCATTTGTGGAATGGGTCGTGCGGGATGTGTCGGGGGTGAATTCCATTATTCATTACCTGGACGATTTCCTTTTGTATAGGGGATGGAAGAGATTTCAGAAGGAGGAGTTCAGCATCCATCGTTGGTATGGGTCCTGATAGTGGTATCCCAGCTAACGGAGGTTTAGCTGGGAATTGGTAATGGGGCACTGTGGTCTGGGATTGTCCTTTGAGCCAGCTTGTCGGCTTGAGGCCTAGGATCCACATTGAGAGGTACCACAGTGCAGTATGGTGTTCACAGAGGTTATGAAAGAACCTGCAAAGATCAACGCTATGTAGTCTGGGTTTAATAACGGTTTATTTTATGATAATGTTAATTTGAATATACCGTATTAACTCGAGTATAAGCCAAGGCACCTAATTTTACCACCAAAAAATGGGAAAACGTATTGACTCGAGTATAAGCCTAGGGTGTCCATCTGCATGCCTCACTGTGCCTCACTTTGCTTCACTGTGTCCATGTGCATGCCTCACTGTGCCTCACTGTGTCCATGTGTGTGCCTCACTGTGTCCATGCCCATGCCTCACTGTGCCCATGCCTCACTGTGTCCATGACTAGATTGACGTTTAACATGGGAGTCTATGGAAGGGGTGCCCGGATTTAAAAAATCGGTGCTCCCCGGCCGTAGGTCCCCCAGACAACAACCTTTGCACACTTATAGAGGAGAAATGGGGCTACATGTGTGCTAAGTTCCGGGTCCAGGGGACCTACGACCGGCCAGTACCGGGTCCCCAAAGTTACCAGAGAAATTACCATTTAACATGGAGTCTATGGAAGGGGTGCCCGGGTTTGAAAAATCGGTGCTCCCTGGCCGTAGGTCCCCAGGACAACAAACTTTGCACACTTGTAGAGAGAGTGCGGCTACATTTGTGCCAAGCTTGGGGTCCAGGGGACTTGTGGCCGACCGGTACCGTGTCCCCAAAATCCGGGAGATCAGGCGCAAAAAGGTGAGTATAAGCCGAGGGGGGGCATTTTCAGCACAAAAAAATGTGCTGAAAAACTCGACTTATACTCGAGTATATAAGGTATGGATATTTGCTTAAATAAAGTAGGCTGCTACGGCCTGGGTTTTTACTCCAAGATTGGTGTGGTCTCAATATAGAGGTTTAAGAATTTGGGGTAAAAAATGGGGTAGCAGTGGATACATATGTTATACAATAGTCATGTGTTTTTCTGATGTCTATTTGTGTCAGCCTCTGTGCAGGCAGCAGATACAGTATGTTATGGTAACAACAGCTCTCTGCTGTCCTACTATGCCCCTTTCTCTTTTTTTTTTTTTTTTTAACAAAATCTGGCTTAGTGACAAGGGACATTATTCAGGACAGCAGCACATAAATAAAATACTGCTTACCATTTTATAGCATAAAGGCGATGTACAGTAGTACTGCCATAAATTATGGGTGGTATGATACTGCTTTCATGTGTGTGTAAAGGTGCTTATATAGTCATGAAATAGATATGCGCTGACTGATATGGCCATTTTCAACCCGATTCAGCAATTAGGACAGAATTTTTTTTTATAATCTCCAACTTTTTCCATGCAAAAGCTGCACAGACATGACTGCCCAGATTAGCTAGACATTCATATTAACCACTTGACCACTGGGCACTTAAACCCCCTTCCTAACCAGACCAATTTTCAGCTTTCGGTGCTCTCACATTTTGAATGACAATTACTCAGTCATACAACACTGTACCCATATGACATTTTTGTCCTTTTTTTCACACAAATAGAGCTTTCTTTTGGTGGTATTTAATCACCGTTGGGTTTTTTATTTTTTGCGCTATAAAAGAAAAAAGACTGAAAATTTTGTAAAAAAAAAAATTTTTCTTCGTTTGTTATAAAATTTAGCAAATTAGTAATTTTTCTTCATAAATTTTGGCCAAAAATTTATACTGCTACATATCTTTGGTAAAAATAAGTACAAATTGGTGCATATTATTTGGTCTTTGTGAAAGTTATAGAGTCCACAAACATGGGCGTCCGCTGAACTTTTTTCAGGGGGGGGCATCATTTTAAGGTCATCCATGCTCGGTCCCTTTTTGACAATGTCATGAAGGGGAGGGGCTTAGTCATTATGACATAAAGCGCAGGCATGCAAAGGTTTGAGAAACCTGATGAAAAAGCTTAATAGAAGGATCAAGCTGCCATTGTCTGATTAGCAATTTGTAATTTTTTTTAAACCCCCCCCCCCTCTCTAGCGGCTGAATAGCGCCACTAAAACGATGGTAAAGCGCCGCTAAAACTAGCGGCACTTTACCGATAACGTGGCCAGCTGGTAGTGTGAAATAGCTCTTGAGGATAATTTCGTTTCACTCCATGTCCATATAAATATAGTGTGTCTCCAGGGGGGGGCAATTGACCCCCCTTGCCCTATGGAGCAGACGCCCATGTCCACAAACTATGGTGCCAATATCTGAAAATTGATCACACTTGAAGTACTGATGGCCTATCTTAATTCCTGAGACCCTAACATGCCAGAAAAGTACAAATACCCCCCAAATTACCCCTTTTTGTAAAGAAGACATTCCAAGGTATTTAGAAAGCGGCATGGTGAGTTTTTTGAAGTTGTAATTTTTTACCACAATTCTTTGCAAAATCAATATTTTTTTTTTTTTTTTTTTCAGTAAATTGCCATATTAGCAGGTTATTTCTCACACACAGCATATGTATACCACAAATTACACCCCAAAACACATTCTGCTATTCCTCACGAGTATGGCGATACCACATGTGTGAGACTTTTACAGTGTGGCCACATGCAGAGGCCCAACATGCAGGGAGCACTTTCAGGCATTCTGGAGCACCCAGGCCAATTCTAACATTTCTCTCCTACATGTAAATTTCATAATTTAATTGCTAGAAAATTACACCGAACCCCCAAACATTATATATGTTTTTTTTAGCAAAGACCCTAGAGAATACAATGGCGGTTGTTGCAACTTTTTATCTCGCACGGTATTTGCGCAGCAATTTTTCGAACGCGGTTTTTGGGGAAAAAAAAAACAGTTTTGTGCTTTAAAAAAAATAAAATGGTAAGGTTAGCCGAAAGTTTTTGCATAATTTGAAAGATGATGATGTTACGTCGAGTAAATAGATACCTAACATGTCACCCTTCAAAATTGCACACACTCGTGGAATGGCGCCAAACTTCGTTACTTAAAAATCCCCATAGGCGACGCTTTTAATTTTTTTACTGGTTACATGTTTTGAGTTACAGAGGAGGTCTAGGGCTAGAATTATTGCTCTCGCTCTAATGTTCACAGCGATACCTCACATGTGTGGTTTGAACAACGTTTTCATATGTGGGCGGGACTTACGTATGCGTTCGCTTCTGCATGCGAGCACACGGGGGCAGGGGCGCTTTAAAAAAAAATTAAAAAATGTATTCTTCATTTTACTTTATTTTAGTTTGCCACTTTTTTTCCCCCAAAAAAATTTTTTTTGATCCCTTTTATTCCTATTACAAGGAATGTAAACATCTCTTGTAATAGGAATATGGCATGAAAGGTCCTCTTTACAGTGAGATATGGGGTCAATAAGACCCCACATCTCACCTCTAGGCTGGGAAGCCTAAAATAAAAAACGATCCTGGCTTCGATCGTAGCGGTGAGTCAGTAGAAGCACCGGAGGGCGGCGGGAGGGGGGGGATGTCCCCTCTCGCCTCCCGTAAGAACGATCAAGCGATGGAACAGCCGCTATGATCATTCTTATGGTGTAGGGAATCGCCGGCTGAAAAAGCTGATGATGCCTGTAGCTGAAGGCATCATTCAGATATCCCCGCACAAAGTCAAGGATGTCATATGACGGCCCGCGGGCGGGAAGTGGTTAAAACGCTTTTTTTTTTTGCCGGGTATGGGCAGGGTATTGCCGGGTATGGGCAGGGTATTGCCGGGTATGGGCAGGGTATTGCCGGGTATGGGCGGGGTATTGTCAGGGTATGGGCGGGGTATTGTCAGGATATGGGTGGGGTATTGTCAGGGTATGGGCAGGGTATGAGCAGGGATGGCTGGATCTGTGACTTCACTTGTCACAGAGCAGCGCTGTGGGCACTACACATCCAGCCCACAGCGCTGCTGCCATCCGCTCCCTCCCCTCTCCTCTCACAATGTACCGATCGGTACAGAGAGGGGAGAGAGGAAACCGGCGTCATCACATGACGCCCGTTTGTTTACAAGTGATCGCTCCGTCATTTGACGGAGCGATCACGTGGTAAACGGCCGCGATTAGCGGCCATCTACCGCTATCCGTGATGCGCCGGGTCGTCCCAGAATAACTCGACCGCCCTGTAGCCGTCTTTCGGCTATGGTGCGGTCGGCAAGTGGTTAATGAAGCAGTATGCATCTAGAGCAGTGGTTCTCAACCTGGGGGTTGGGACCCCCTCAGGGGTTGAATGACGATTTGTCAGGGGTCACCGAATCCTGGGCTGTTCCTGAAGCCCGCACTGCTTTCCCAGCCTTTTCGTGGCCACCCAGCTGGGCTTGTCCTGGAGTTTGCGGCCGCCTACTCAGCCTCTTTGCAGCCGCCCATTCAGTTCATGGCATGGCTGGGGGGCAGAGACTAGAGGTCAGCTGACTGGTGAGGAATGTGAAGTGGGAGGGGATGGAGGAGACCCTATCTCCTCCTTTCGGCAGAGGTGTCACTGCTGCAAGACACCACGGAGCTGGAGACACTGTGAAGCCGGAGACACAGTGAGTTGCCATTAAAAGTCCCCACTACAGTTCTCAGATCAGCAGATGACCTTGATCAAAAGCACATAAGTTGGCTGATCAGAACTCCCCCCAGCACTGCCATTGATCCCACCAGCACTGCCACTCATCCCATTACCCCCACCACCAAGGAGTAAAAGAAGGAATAAAAATGGAGAATACATGGAAGGGAGAGGAAAATAGGGGGAGAAACAAAGAAAAAGGGAGAGGAAGAAGAAGAGAAAGAAGGACAGCTAGAGAGAGGGATGGGGGGGGGGGAAGCAAGAAATTAGGATAGAGAGAGATAAAAGTGAAAGAAAGGAGAACAAAGAGAAAGAGTGGTACATCCTAAAATGTACTGTAGCGGGTGTTTGTTTTAAAGCCCAGAGACTACCATACCCAGGATGCATTTCCCTGCGCAAGGACTGCTGGGGCGGGGTATTTAACCAGGGGGCAGACGGGAGTACGCTCTCTTTGGACACCGCCCGCCCAGCAAGTGGAATTCTGTGCTGAGTCTGCTGAAAATACAGTGTACTAAGACACAGCAACGGAAGATACGGACACGGACTGGTCCGGTTGGGTGAGAGAGCACCAGCTCAGAGAATAATATAGGATCTCTAGACTCAGTAACTGTTGTTCGGAACTATCGTTAGTGTTTGCAGTTGCACACCGGAGGGACAGTGCATTGAATAACGCCAGTAGACTTATACTGTGTTCACCAAGTTATCAAACCCCCTTTATTCTTGTGGATTACAAATCGTTCCAGAAGTGCACCACCGCTTGCTAGTGTAGCGCTACCCCCAGTTAAGAGAGCCGCTGGATTTTGTTTCGGGCCCTGTCTACAGCACCGCCAACCCCCGGCAATTTACACGATCCACTCTGGCACAGTTAGTCTAGGGATTTCTCTAGTATCACAATCTAACAGTATATGCACACAATCTATCTGTATTGCATGGGTAACCTCTTTGTATAAAGGCAACACACTGATAGCAAGAGATAAAATATAACGTTTCTTTACTTTGAGTAAAAGGCATAAGTTTAACACATATATATCTGCAGAGCACTGCAGCAGAGAATCTAACACAGGCGATTACCCGCCAAGTACTGCTATCTCTATCTATGCGCCCTTATGGCGCAGCAACTTAAATTCTAACTGCAGATCAGGCCTGATCCAGATTTTAAACTCAGTCTCTAGAACAGTGGTTCTCAACTCCAGTCCTCAGGGCCCACCAACAGGCCAGGTTTGCAAGATAACTGAAATGCATCACAGGTGATATAATTTGTTGCTCAGGGATTGCAGTATTCTAGTCTGCATCCCCCCAAGGTAATACTTAAAATCTGGCCTGTTAGTGGGTCCTGAGGACAGGAGTTGAGAACCACTGCTCTAGAAGATCAGTTTCTTTGCATGCAACTTGACTGGTGGTGCACAACAGGAACAGTAATTTGTAATCCAAAGGGTAGAAAAATGAAGAGGGCAGAATGAACCCCTCACAGGAGACTACTCAAAATGGTTCCGCCACTAGTCTCCTGCGGGACAGTAAAGTAGAACCCGGAGGGCCAAGGCAGTCTCTAGGCCTAGTCAAAGTACTGTTTATATGAATGAGCAGGTGCTCGCTCACCACTCCGGACGCGATCCCAGTCCGGGACTTCCACCTACTGTGTCTCCGCACACAGTGTCTGCAACGGCCGGGTCGCCGGTCCAACTGATGTCCAAACACGATAAAGTCAGGTGCCACCCAGGCTCCGCAGTGGGGTGAAAGGCTCTCTGGAAGTTGTGCAAGGCCCTGGCTTCAGGCCCTGCACTGCAGCAGATCCGCACAGGAAGACCTGTTGATTGCAGCGCGGTGTCCAAAGAGACCGAGCTCAGCCTCGCCCTCTTCCTATATAGCCCCTCCCATGAGTCTCTGCGGTGGCTCCATGCACCCTGGGTGCCGAACAGGGTTATGGGTAACATAGTCCCGGGGCCTTAAAGGAGAACCCGCTACACTAGCGAAGATCTTTCTCTGCAGAACTTTTACATAGTACAGTCAGGCCTGACTTAGCAGTGTAGACATTGCTGGGTGCCATTTTGCCCACGAGGGAGAAGAGCTGCAGCGGGGTCCGTTAGTTTCTTGTCACAGGATTGTATACCTGTCTGTTTGCTAAAATACTCTTTCATTGCAGGGCTCTGCATATGTTTATGTATACTGTTTTACCTGCTTAACCATTATTCTCAGTAAAGTGCCAGGGTTAAGTAATCCAGTCGTTTGTGTCATTTACTGTGCAGAAGAAAAGGTTAGTGATAGCTACACCATACTGCTTTGTGTCTTTATTGTGGGATTGTGCTGCCAAGAATCACAGGTTACACAATCCTATCATCCCCTACTAACTGTGCCAAGGAAGGGTAGAGCCAATTGCTGGGGGTTGACAGCGGTGCGTTACAGGCCCGAAAATCATACCAGCGGCCCTCTTAGCTGGGGGTATCGCTACAGTACCATATGAGGTTTTAATAATGTACGAGTGGAAGGGACTCGGGGAGCGCTAAATGTCTGTGGGTTAGGGGCGCAAATTACTTGTCTTACCTTGGGTGCTGACAACCCACGCTACGCAAATGTTACTGTTGGGGTCCCCACAACTTGGGAAATTTTATCAAGGGGTCACGGCACTAGCAAGGTTGAGAACCACTGATCTAGAGAGATGTCTAAAGACAGGTATCACTGTGCCTGTACAAATGACAGTTTTCAGATGTCTACGGACAGTGACAGCTTACAAGCTTGGAGTTTTCATGAAGCTGACTGTGAGGCATGACTACAGGTGGTCCTATGAAAATTTGTGAACATGTTTGCATAGCTCTCAGCTGTCCCTGATTTCAAGGGACTGTCACTGATTTGGATCAAGGTCCCTCTATCCCTCCTTCCTCCTCATTTTGGTCTGGTCTATATAGTTGTATATGTTGCACAACCCTCATAAGAGCTGCAGAGTTAGGGTTCCCCACTGCTGCACAGCCAGTCACTTAGCATTCCCTTTATTCACTTCAACACAGAAAAATCTGTCCTTGGCTTGTTTTGTTGTTTTATCAGGGGATGATAACTTGGATGGGATAGGGGAATTATACGATGCCCAAACTGAAAATTTTCAAAACAGAAAAAAGGGACAACTTCCTCCCTATTTACACAGATCTTCTTCTTCCTTCCTCCTGCCCAAACTTGGTTCCTTTGTACAGCGCCTGCTGATTACTCCTGGTGGAACTTGCAGTATATATTTTTATTTTTTTCAATTTTTTTTCAAATTTTTTTTACACTTTGTTATGAGTTTTTGTTTTTTTTTTCTTTACAACGCTGTTGGGGGAGTCTTGGGTTATATATCAGGGATCTAAACAGACCCCTGACATCTCACCTTTGAGACAAAAAAGTAATTGAGGACACAGATATTTCAATTCCTTTCTCTGCAACTTCAGTCGCACTGCAGATGAATAAACAGGAGACAGAGGCTCCTGTTCATTCATAAACTGAGGCATAGTAAACAAAGTTTACTATGCTTCAGTTATAAATTAACTCAGTGAGTGATTGATCACTCACTGTATTCATTCACTAAAGGAAGGGGCCGGTAAATGACACATTTCCCCCATTCTCCATCCTGAACATCCCGATGTGCCTGCAGCAGCAGCGTTCCGTGGGGGGGGGGGTACACTGCAGCCTGCAGGGGCAATCAGAGGTTGGCAGGACAGGGGGTGGGATCGGTACCAGCTGGGGGAAACTACAGGAACGATGCCCTGTGTGTCTCTCACTGCAGCAACTGAAAGCCGGTTGATCCCTTCTACCCGTTTTCAGCTGCTGGAGGGAAAGACACACAGGGCATTGTTCCTGTGGTTGCCCTCCCGCGGTACCGATCCCTCTCCCTGTCTTGCCCACATCTGATTTCCCCTTCAGGCTGCTGTGTGTCCCCCCCCCCCCCATAGCTGCACAGGGCATTGTTTATGTAATTGCTGCGGTCCCGATCATCCTCCCTGTCCTGCCCAAATCCAATTCCCCCTGCTGCCCGTGCCCCCCTGTGTGTCTGAAACCTGTACAGGGGGACAGGTGGGACCCCTTTATCGGCAGCCCTGGTGTTATGCAGCTGCCTCTGCCAAGTGGCATTGGTCCTGGAACTATGCAGGCACCATCAAATTGGAGGTCAGTCAGCCACAGCTTAAGGAACCTCTGGAGGAACCCGGGTGGACAATGGCTGCTCTAAACCAATTATCCAACTATTTTACACTCACTTCTGAGCAGGACATTGGTTCAAAAACTCCACAATGCACATGTATATTACACTTTATTTTCACCATACATCTTCAGATCACAGTGTTGGAGATTGTAATTTCCTACAATGTGCTTCCTGCTCTGAACTGTGGAGCTATGAGACATTGTAATGAATTTGCCTTTCCTTGCTTAAAAGTCCTGAAGCACACAAACTAAGGTTGGGATGCACACCGTGGGACATCATTTCAATAGAAGTATGTTTTTTTTTTTTTTTTGTTTGTTTTTTTAGATTCATAATTACCTCAGTGGATGGAGCATCAGACTGATGCTGCAGCTGTCCCCTGGCGTCTCTGCACTGAGAACCGAGCCACCGAACACCGCCGATGGCTCGGTTCTTACTACTCTCTGAGCAGAGAGATGCTGCCTGTCAGTCAGCATCTCTCCTTTTCTGATCCTTCACGCTCATTGGAGCGCTTGGCTGTGAAGGGGCGGGGAGCGGCCATCTCAGCGACTCGCTGAGACTGCCATCAATCAAGGCAGCTAGTGGATCCAGACTTGGAAAGTCAGGATGACGCGCTGCCTCAACTGATGGCAGTGACGTCAGCGGAGAGCGGACTTCAGACCGCTTTCCACTGAAAACAGGTGACAGGAGTGCAAAACTAATTGCACTCCTGTGACCCTTAGGAGAAGCCCAGCCTAAAAAGCTCAGGCTGGACTTCTCCTTTAAGAAGGCCAAGTGGGTAGGATTACACAATAGCAATTTCCATCACCACAGCCTTGGTTAAGGAGATGCTGTGTTAAAGACTGAAGCTTATCTGCTTATATTTCCCTTCCCTGGTACCTCCTCTCTGCCTCATTAACATGCTAGTTAAATTTTCACCCCTTCATTACGGAAGGTTAAACAAATCTTGATGCTTGAAACCAGTTTTGCAACTTTGAGCGTAAAACTGTACATATCATCGCAGCTATTTAGTCTATCCGGGATGAATAATACCTTGCATGTTTCAGGATAAATTGGGCTTTCGTTTGGTGGTATATGGTTAATGGAGATATCCTTATTTTGTTTTGTTTTGTTTTTATTAAAGGAAATTTGACCAAAAATAATAAAACAATATTCATTTTTAAAATGTAGCTGTATATTTCTTGCCATTACCATGACCTACCACTCCTGTCCTGATGATAGTGCCCTTTTCAAAACAGCACATGAAGGAATTCTGGGACACATACCTCCCACTAGGGTGACCACGTGTCCCGGATTGCCCGGGACAGTCCCGCATTTTGCAGGTCTGTCCCGGGCACCTTTATTCCAGGACAATACAGTGTCCCGGAATGAAACTGACACAGCCACCCACCGGGCCAATCTGATGCCCACAAAAAAGGGAGCCACATCACTGCTTTATTCACTGACAGTACTTGTCCTGGCCGGGAATGCCTGGAGGAGCACAATACCCGCCCCCTAAATGTGATTGGAGAAATCATAAATCCCGCCTCTTGTGTCTAATCGCTGTGCTGATTTTTGGGAAGGGGGGGGTGTCCCTGAATGGTAGTTTGGAAATGTGGTCACCCTACCTCCCACACATCAACAAAGCCGGCCAGCCGCTGTGGCTGGGTACATAGAAGGGAACACGGCTATTTCTCTCTCACCTTGCTTGCCTGCATGGTCAGATCTAGGGAGTGATGCCCCCCCCAAATAGATGCTGGGCCCAGCCCTGTGAGCTACTACTCCATTCCCCGCACTGCACACAGCCTGGGAACAAGACAGGCAGCAGTGCTTCTCATCCCCACCGGGGACATAGCTGTGATCCGATTCTCTTACGGCAAGGCTCCATCTGCACAGTGTATTACTGCCTGCTATGTTGCAGTTCTGACCTGTGAAATCCCCAGATCTGGACAGCAGCATAGCTGTAGTAGCCAGCTACACACTGCACAGATGGAGGCAGTGTCTGTAAGAGAATCTGATCTCAGCTATGTGCTGTGTGGGGACCAGGAGCTCTGCTGAGTTTCCTGACAGCAGTGATCTCGGTCTGCTGTCCTGTTGACCTCTGTCCTCCACCCTGTTGACAACTTTCCTATGCCCTGCTTACCCCTGTACACTGCCCTACAAACTAATGGCTTCTGTACACTGCCCTACAAACTGCTAATCCTATCCTCTGCCCCCTGACATTTTTTACTGCACCCCTACATCAGGAAGGCTATATGCAGCCCAGTTGTTTAGTCAGATGCCCCAGGCTTTCTACTCTTGTTTTGGACTGATTATTACCCAGCTTTTGGAAACTACTAATTCAAAGGTCCAGAAATTGTGACTGATCTGAGGCATGAAGGTGCAGGAATTGGGGTTGATCTGAGTTGTGAACTGCAGGAATTGGAGTGATCTGAGGTTTGAAGATGCAGTAATTGGGGCTGACCTGAGGTCTGATGGTGCAGGAATTAGAACTGATTTGAGGTGTGAATGGGGCAGAAATTGGGGCGATCTGAGGTGTGAAGATGCAGAAATTGGGGCGATCTGAGGTGTGAAGGTGCAGGAATTGGGGTGATCTGGGGTGTGAAGATGCGAGAATTGGGGCTGACCTGAGGTCTGATGGTGCAGGAATTGGAACTGATTTAAGGTATGAAGGTGCAGGAATTGGGGTGAGCTCCGGTGTGAAGAAGCAGGACTTATGCCTCGTACACACGACCGGTTTTTCCAACAGGAAAACTGCTATGAGAGCTTTTCGTCGGGAATCCCGGCCGTGTGTATGCTCCATCGCAGTTTTTCCGACGGGAAAACTGCCGGACAAAAAAAGAGAGCAGGATCTCTTTTTTTCCCATCAGGAAAAAATCCTGGCGGGAAAACCGTTCGTCTGTATGGTTTTCCGACGGGCAAAAAAAAGTGCATGCTCAGAATCGAGTATGAGACGGGAGCGCTCTTTCTGGTAAAACTAGCTTTCGTAATGGAGATGGCACATTCGTCACGCTACAAATTATTGCATTGTTTAATGCATCACATTCTTTTCTTCTTTATAATGCTACAATAATTAACTTGTTTTGCTGCTGATATTTACACAGAGTTCTGACAAACTTGTTTATTATTTATTGTGATGTCATGAATATGTATCTATTTTTTTAAAGCTAGATCTCCATAATAATGTTGTGTTTTTTTTTTGTTTTTTTTTAAGCAAGATCTGCATTTTTTGTCATTATTTCAAAATTATTTTCTAGTGATCTCCATATATTTTTTTTATTTTTTTTGGTGTGTCAAGTTACCACAATAATGTTATTATCTTGCATTTTGTAACCTCAAGGAGGTTGGTTGTTGTCCCTTGTTAATTACAAATTGTATTTTTTTTAAAATGTACCTGCCTACTCACAAACAAACTGTCCCTTTTTTAAGAAAACACATAGGCAAGTATTAACTGTAAAAATTAATTCCATTTATTCTGGCTCATAACAATATAAAGAGGAAGGCAACGCTGGATAACCTGCTGCAATTTGCGAAGCCTTTGGACCCCAAGGCAGACATCAAGTCTGTGGACAAGAAAATTGGGAGCTTGAGAAGTCCATACAAGAGGAAGCACAATCTGGTCCTGGACTCCCAGAGATCAGGAACAGCTGTTAGACCAGACTGAAGCCAGGCCATCACTTTCTGGTCTTCTTTGTAACCTTCCCTGCACCCATCTTTGCAGCCTTCTCTGCAGCCTTCCTTGCACGCTTCGTTGGAGCCTGTTGCACTGGAGTTGGACTTGTGGCAGGAGAAGGAGGTGGAGGTGGAGAAGGACGGGCGACCTCACAAATGTCTAAATTTCTTGTGATTGTGCCCATCAACCCCATATTTAGTGCCTTGAAGATGAGTGTCTCACAAAGGAGGCGTTGGCCCGTCTCCATCGCCTGCATTTTTGAAGCAGTGGTGGGGGGGTTGGGGGGTGTCTTGTAGTGTGGCATGAGCCTCCCTAATGAGGGCCAGTGTTGCCTCCTCCACGTTCCTAGCCCTCTTGGCCCTTTCTTGTTTGAAGGCGGAGGGGAGGCATCTGGGATTGGGTGCTACCACTGGGCCTGGCCACCTCCTGGCTGACACTGACCCCTGCCTCCTCCTGCCTGCCACTTTTTACACCCTCATCCTGGCTGAGCTCATCCTGTGTATAAAAAAGGGACTTCGTTTTTGGTCCATCAATCGCACACAATTTTCAGCTCATGACTGTTGCAAATTGAATGTTAATAAATAGAAAATACTCTCATTCTGACCCCAGCAGTTTTCATTCTTGTTCCAATCATTTTTGGCCACTACTGTCTATTGATATGTAAACACTTTTTGTTCAAACATTACTTTCTTATCAATATTAACATCTATTTTACATTATTAATTTTACGACAATAAACCTTTTGAAAAATACTATACCAGGCTCCAGAAATCCACATCCGGTTCTTCCAGGATGGAAGGCTCTGCTTGCTCCTCAGAAGGCTCAGCTAGGCTGGAGGGAAGGCTGCAGGGAAGGGTAGAAAGTGATGGCCTCACTTCCTGTGCTCCCTCCTGTATGTGCCCCTCAAGTTCCCAATTTTATTGTGCACATCCTGGATGGTTGCATTGGGGACCCGTGTCTGCACAAATTGAAGCAGGTTCTCCAGCGCTGCTGTCACCACTCCTTTTTATGTATTGTTTTTTTTTTTTTTCCCCACAGAGCAGGCAGCTCCCTGTATCTGTCCAGGAACTCGCTCAAAAAATCGTTTTTACAAAATGCACTCATTCTTTCTGCAAGAAAAACACAAGCCCAAAAAAAAATATCAGTCTTTAAACTCTACTAATCTTTATCCCCATATGGGCCACAATCTCGAATCAGTATAAGCCACTGATGCCCCAAGTGAAAATGCTGCCTTCGATCTCACGTTCGTCGCTTACTCCTTCCTCCGCACACAGAACGTAGGTAGGACACAAGCGTGTTGGCTTTATATACACTGCGCATGCGTGAAACTTGTTGTGGAGATTTTTATGGAGATGTATTTGATGTGTATTGTCATGGTGTCACCCAGTGTTAGTGCTTCCGCAGCCCGCTCTGGAGGAGCTGATTGGGGTAGTCTGGGGCTGGTTGAGTCCCGTCTGATAGGGGAGGACGTTTTGAGGTTGGAGTGTGATGTTTGCAGGGTGCGGATGTGTCCGCCGACGGGGGCCCTCTGTGCATTGGCACGGACGATCGTTGAGGAGGGGATATGCTCGCTCTGCAATGACATCATTGGTTATGGGCGGATGGGCGCTCTTGTCTCTGCTGTGTCTGATCAACATTGGTTGGAATTCGTGGCGTGCGTCTGCAGATGGCCTCCCTCCCCCATTCAATAATGGTATGGTCTTGTTGTGCGTTGTTCTATGGAATAGCGCAGAATGGGAGTTCCTATCGACGGTAACTTTGGCCATCCTGCGTTTGTTGTGTTCATGTGTGACATCTCCTGTTGGAAGGAATGTCCAGGTGTTGTCATTTTCCTGTGAGGAGGGAACATCCTGTGAGGTTCCCGCCCATGGGGAGGGGATTGGTTGCTGCAGCCAATCACCTCCTGTCTTGAGATCTTTTGAGTTTAATGAAAGCCTATGAGTGGGCGTCGGCTTAACAGTCTTTGCTGGAATGGCCTGATAAGAAGATAAGCTTTTGTGGTGCTGCCTTTCTTGGATGAATGATGGGACGAATGAACGGTGAGTGGATCTTTAGCAAACTTAACGATAGCATTACTTCAAGAAGATGAAATCTGATGTGTGCTTAGATAGCACAGGAATTATAGGCTGTGTGCTCTGTAAACAGCAGCCTAAAATTCCACAACAAACTCCGCCCGTGTCGCCCGCCCCAGACGTTCATTCTAGTATATTCCCCGCCCCTTCTCTTTCGGCGCGCAGTGGGAGAGTTATGGCAGAGACACGGCAGGTGCATGATCATTCCAGTGACGAGGAGGAAACCCCGGAGCCAGAAACGTCACGATCCAGGAGGAGATACAAGGCCTCAAATATGTCCTTTGTAGAGATGGCGGAGATGGTGGACATTTTGAGGAGTATGGTATAGCGATATAGTTACTGCTTAAAAATATTGGACTGTCTACTCCATTTTTAAGCGGTAACTATATCGACATACCATACTTGTACTGTGATGTATGATTATATATTTTTCCAATATTTGAAGTTATTTTATATGTCTATTAGAGTCAACGATCCCCCTGAAGATGACCACCGAATGGTCAAAACGTGTCAGGTTTACACCCACATACATTTGCTATGCAATCTTGTTTCCCATTTTGCATGCATGGTAATATTGGAATATGCAGGAATTTATATGACCAGACCATTTTACGTGTTTTATTTATTGTAACCTAACTGTGTCTTTTGACAACTTTCAAATAAATATGTTTTATACTTTCATTCGACATACAATTTTTTGATCACATTTATATTGCTGTCCAAAGCCCCAGTGGGGAAAAACGTCCATTATCAACTACATTTGGTCATGCCTATTTGTATTAAAAGAAGTTTAGTACATTGTTGTCTAGATGTGTTTGTAACTAGAATGAAATGCAAACTTGATTCGGTGTAAAGGAGAGGACACTCAGCAGCTGTTTTCACATCTGGACTCAGGAGCACTAGTGTGGGACACCAGAACAAACTTTTTAGGGTGTCCCACACAGGTGCTCCAGTGTATTCTTAGGGTGTCTCCATGTGTGAAACTTGTCCAAAAAAGGTAATTATTCCAGCTTTGGTAAGGGAAAAAAAATGGCTTCAGCTTGGAACTCTGCCAAAACAGACAATTGTACCCTACTTCCAAACAATGTTTCATATTCCTATTTCTGGCCTCAAATATCTGTGCTAAGTATACCTTTTTGTTTCATTCACATAGGGGAGCAAAGACTCGGAGGACACCACTCAGAGGACACCAGGAACCCCACACCTCCTAAGGAACAGAGAGAACCCCAACCTGAGGATGTGGAGGAAGGAGAGGTCGAGGAAGGAGAGGTGGATGAAGTGGTGGAAATTGTCACCACAACAGGTCAGTGTCTGTCACCACAGTTTCAGGTAATAGATGTAGGCCTGCATCTTTATAATACCTTTTTTTATTTTTTTAGGTGATGAACATGTTGGTGAAGACAAAACTTCTCATTTCACAAGTGCTAGTGCAACAATTTTAATCCAGGAAATCATGGTGTGTAGTCGAGAACTAGACATTATGAGGAATAATATGAATCTTATGGATTAAAAAATTAAGAACATGATTGATGTTTTGGGGCGAATCTAAGGAAACACAAAATTCACCCCCCTTTTTTTTTTTTTTTATGCACTCTTTTAAAATATTTTACTACTTTATTCAAACCAAATTTTGAAGATGCACACAGTGTGTCAACATGTTCTATCTACCATCAAGGGATATCAATTTACACGTCTTGGGGGTGCAACCCCTTACTCGCAACTAAAGTAGGTGAGAGGAAGGGGTTGCACCCCCAAAACACGTCCATTGATCCCCCATGATGGGAGATAGCACCCCCCATCTAATGAAGGCCATAGCAACACATTGCTGACATACTATAATGTCCGATATTGCCTTCACATTTTGTACGTTGAACTTTGTAAGTTCCAGAGTTTTGTATGTTATGTTTTGAAACATGCCTGTTAAAGCAAAAACCCAAAAAAAAAAAAGTTAATTAAAGCCAGATGTATATATTTGGAAATAATGTTTTATAACGCACATGTGAATGTGCAGGGAGTAAAATTTTTAAAAATGTACAATGTGTGGCTTCTTCTTTCTATGCTCAATACCATTTTTTTTTTTATATAAATTTTGTGTTTACAGTGAAAATAATAATGTTTTTTTACTAAAGGCAAATTCACACTTGGCACTACAAGTGCACTGGGAGAACCTAGGAGACAGCTAAATAAAACACAAGCAGACATTAAAATTCAAGATGATTACAGGTCAAATTTATTTTATTTTGAAAGAAATCAAGAATCTTCTGGCATAGCAATGGCCCCCCTACCCGTGAAATAGTCAACGTTTTTTGGCGCACATCACGGGCGCTTTGGGGGAGCAAGCCAGTACGGCCAGCATCCAGGGCTGGGATTACATTGAGGTGCTGAATTGCGGCCTCATGCCCAACTGAGGGCATATAATTCGGAGCAGTTTTCCGCAGAAAGTTGTGCAGAACACAGATAATGTGATTGAGTTTGTACTCCGCCATATTGATGGATGTGTGAAACAGGCGGAACCGGCTGGTAATTGAACACCCTCCTCTCAGGGGTGAGGGTCCTCTGGGGAAATGCCCTCATGAGATGATTCCCAAGCCCAAACGCTTCATCAGCGACTAACACAAATGGGAGTCCTTCCACATTGTCTTCAGCAGGTGGCAATGCCAGGCCACCCCTCTGGAGACGTCGGGAGAACTCTTTCTGGGCAAACACTCCACCATCGGACATCCGACCATTCTTCCCCATGTCCACATATAGAAAGTCATAAATCGCCTACACCACCGCCATTATCACTATACTATGGAAACCCTTGTAGTTATAGAAGTAAGACCCCGAATGGGGTGGTGGGACGATGCGGACGTGCTTCCCGTCTATTGCCCCTCCGCAGTTGGGAAAGTCCCACCGCTGGGCAAACTGGGAGGCCACGGTATGCCATTCCTGTGGCATTGAAGGAAACTGTGGATTCAAACAATAAAAAAAATATATTCGTACTTTTCACATAACATTGCAAGCAGATTAAAAAAATTAATTTTTGGCCAACATCAGTATAACATTTATTTCAAGGAGTATTTAAAGCCCAAATTAGAAGGCACAATTATCAGATTCCTCACCCCCTCTGATGGCCCATCTGATGGCCCATTGTCAAAATCTTGGGGGGGGGTTCTAGCGGAGTTTGGGACCCCCAAAAAAGAAATCTGCAACTCTGCCTGAATTTAATGAGAACAACAACATTTGTACACATTTTAGGGGGGGTTTAGGGTAAAGCACTACAATGGAGCTGACAAAATACATTGTTAAGTGACTAGGCTAAGTGTGTATGGGCCAAGGATAGCATGAAGGAAAATATGCATGTAAAAAAAAAAAAGAAGCATTAAAAGCTTACAGCAAGCTTACAGCATGCATGGGGACAAAGGGGACATTCACAGCATATTACAATCATGGTAATTAGGGAATGATGAAATAAATACAATACATTAGCATACTGTACATTCAATACATAGAATGTGATGTTAAAGGAGAAAACTTACCTTAATATAATCCTTCTGCAGGACTTGGATGATGGCAGAACATGTCTCTGGGATAATGATCCCCAGAGCTTGGGGGGAGATGCCTGTCGAGAACTTGAGGTCCTGCAGACTTCTCCCAGTTGCCAGGTATCTCAACGTGGCAACTAGCCTCTGCTCGGCAGTGATGTCTTCCCGCATGACAGTGTCCTACCTCGTGATATAGGGGGACAGCAAAGCCAACAGACGGTGAAAAACTGGGTCCGTCATCTGGAGAAAATTCCTGAAATCATCAGGGTTATTCTCCTGGATCTCCCGCAGCAAAGGCATGTGACAGAATTGGTCCCGCTACCCCCTGTTCATGGACTGAGCTTGGGTTAAAGCAAGAAGCCCAACACCAAGCGCCCGCACAGCACGAACTCTACGACGAGTAAGTACCCGCAACATGGCTAGAAAACGGTCGGCTGGTCAGAACGAACTAACAGAACGCACTGAAGAACAGCAAGGCCTATGAAGAACGACCTGAAAAACAAACGAGCGGACAAGAACGCACTGAAAAAACAGATACGCACTGACTACACACCCTGAAAAAAGGTACGAACCCACAAGCACCTACTGAACAGCAGAAAATGGAATGGAACTTCACCTTTATAGTGCCGTTGTACGTGTTGTACGTCACCGCGCTTTGGACGGGCGGACTTTTGTCTGAGCGTGTGTTTGCAAGGCAGGCTGAGAGAAATTCTCACCTTTGGGGGGACAAGGGATCAGGCTGATCTGAAGTGTGAAGATGCAGGAATTAGGGGTGATTAGAAGTGTGATAATGTAGAAATTGGGGCTTATCTGAGGTTTGAAGGCACACTGAGGTGATCTGAGGTGTGAAGATGCAGGAATCCTGATGGATCTGAGGATTGAAGGTGCAGAAAGTTGGCTGATCTGAGGTGTGACGGTGCAGGAATCTTGCCTCATCTGAAAGAACTTTTTTAGGTTGCCTACCTCGCACTTTATTTCCAACTGTAAAACTGAACTTAATATGGCAGCTGGCATATTTATTTCAACTTTACTTACCTAGAAGCACACACATTCTGGAACAAGGGTACAGTATATTACCATTTACTTTTCCACTAACCATTGATCTTTAAAAGATCAATGTTCATTTCTTATTATTATTCATGTATTTTACCACATTTCAGTTTTGTGACTGACAGTGGGAAGATGATTTTTTTTTTAATGTAGCTGGCACTCTCAAATTTTCGGCACACTATGCTTAAAAGGTCGCCTACCCCTAATCTATATTTTATTAGTTTTTTTACACACATATTTGTTTACCATTTTCTCCTAGCAAGGAGAAAAAGATACGCTGTACCTTTTACTCCATTCAAGAGGAGAAAGAACACAGGGGTGGGCTGTACAGTGACTGTACAGTACCACACAGGTGATCGAAAGTTGGTCTTCCCGAGTTTTGATTGTAAGTACGACACATAGATCTATTAGTGACAGCTCAGTCTCCGTAGCGGGAGTACGCTGTGCAGCATGCTCTCAGCACAAACACAGGTGCATGCATATACAGCCAAATGGAAGAAAAAGGCCCACTTCAGCGAGGCCACATATGTGCATGCACTCGGTGGGAAGGGGTTAAGTAAACCTGTTTTCATTACATAGCTTTTTAGAGGTCAGTAATGTTTTCATTGGGTCTCTGTAAGCAGATCATGGTTGGTGGGAGGGCCAGCAGGGTGTTGTACATAGCTTCCTGAAAACATCACAGCACTCCTGGCCCTTGGGAGGAATTATGCATTTATCAAAATGCCTTTATGGGTAGATGTTAGTCTTGAGAAAAGGGTGTTCCTAGACAGATGGCATTTGCATGTACACTGCTGTAAGTACAACCCTTATGTGATACTGAGCCTCCTTGATTGAAAGATCTAGAATTTAATGAATGGAAGGGGAGGGCAGAGAACTGTAAAGCTGGGGAGGAAAGGGAAATGAGATGGGCTCTGTCTGACTTGCTGCAGCTTCTAATGCACATACAGAGGCTCACAGTGCACCGTGAAATCAGAGTAAACATTTTCAGTACTGGAGAGAAGCTTATAAACTATGCAAGATTTAAAGAGGAAGTAAACCCTGTTTTTTGTTTTTTAAACATTATAATTTTACTATATGTGTACATGCCTTGCACCTTTAAACAGGATTAAAATCCGCTTTGCAAATACCTTTTTTACTTTCATAAAAGATCTCTTTTTCCGGGAATCGGCAGCTCCATCTTTACTGTTGATCTATGTCTCTTGTGTGGATGTTATTTCCGCCCTTCCTTTGTCCCCCTGCCTAAATATCGCGCATGCGCGATCGCGTCTAAAATTTTGCATTATTTTCATAGAAAAAACATGGCTTTACTTTGCTTTACTCTTCCTAAGTAACTTTTACTAATGTGGCTTGACTATGGCTCTTAGAATAGCTTTAACTGCTTGCTCTGCAGCTGCCCTGGTTCCCTCCCCCTGTGTGACGTCTAGTACAGTCACAAGGGGAGAACCAGGAACAGAAGGGCACATATCGCGATCCTTCAGTGCTGTGCCATTTACAGGGGAAAGAAATGACACGGCATGCTGAGGATACAGAAACGGCACACATAGCGTGCCGTGAAAGAACGGATGGACTGGGCAAGCGCGGCTGACTTAACTAAAGAATTCAGGATGGTTTCTACGGCAACAGAAACAGTGAGTGAACTTTTAGGCCTCATGCCCACTGGCGTTTTTACAGCTGCGTTTTTGAGCGTTTTTTACAGCTTAAAAACGCCTGTCCATGTTATTGTAAATATTTTTTTTTTTTTTTTTTTGAAAAAAAAAAAAAAAAACGTCGGAGCTAAAAACGCGACCGCGCGTTAGTGCGCGTTTTTTGCGCGTTAGTGCGCGTTAGTGCGCGTTTTTGCGCGTTTTTTGACGCTCGCGTTTTTTCCTGCCTAGTTCTGACGCTGAGGAACGCACTGGCCCTGGGTTTTTTTTACAGCTTACAAACGCCTATGCTCTTTACAGCTCAAAAACGCCTAGGTGGGCATGAAGCTATAGACTAACATGGACAGGCGTTTTTAAGCTGTAAAAAACGCGGCTGAAAAAACGCCCGTGGGCATGAGGCCTTAAAGGCAGCGATCAGTTGCCTGTTCTATAAAGATTAGATTGAGCTGAAGTCAAAGTGGAGGGTTTACAACCACTTAAAAAAAAAAAAAAAAAGACCTAAAGGGTTAGTTTGCATTTTTAGAAGAAATGAAAAGGTGAACATCGAACACTCTCCCCACCCCAGTCCCTGCTGTACTTACCTCTGTGTGTGGTCAGTGCCCACACAGCCAGGGCAGCAGTCCAGGGATTTAAATTCCTTGCCCTTCTCACTCTTCTTCCTGCAATGCTTCTGGAATGAATTCAAGCGATGTTCTGTGCTTTTGCTGAGCAATCAGAATTGCTCTGATCCATCCTGGAAGCGCAGCAAAAAGGGTGGGATTTCAACTTCCTGGACTGCTGCGCTGTATGCGTGGACACTCTTCACCCATGGGGGTAAGTACAGTGGGGACCGGGTGAGTGGGGAGGTGTATGGTGTTGGTTCACTTTTCTAAAAAGGTAAACTTACACTTTCAGGGTGAAGATCAGCTATTTTTTTTTCAAATAAATTCCTTATTTTTAAATTTTAGGCAGCAGAGAAAGGTTTTTACCCTAAGGCAGCCCATATATGGATACATTTTTTTGTTCAACCAGTGGACACTTTTCTATGTGTCCCACTATAGTATTGTGTTCTGACAGTGGGGAGCTTTCCCCACCGGCAGAGCACAATGATCAGTGTTGCAAGCAATAGCCACGACACTGATCAATTGGGAAAATCTTGACAGGCTGGATATACAAAGTTATTCGATAGATCGACTTGTGTACAACCAGCCTGTCCATACATGAATCAAGGTCCAGCCGGTCCCAAATTTCGATCTATGTATGGCCAGCTTAAAGGGGTTGTAAAGGTTTGTTTTTTATTTTCTAAATAGGTTCCTTTAAGCTAGTGCATTGTTGGTTCACTTACCTTTTTCCTTCGATTTCCCTTCTAAAAATTTTTTTTTCTTTGTTTTCTTTGTCTGAATTTCTCACTTCCTGTTCCTCCTCAGTAAGCTGTTCAGTAAGCTGTTCTGGCTGACTCCACACCACTCGGATGATGGTGTGAAGTTTACTGAGGAGAAACAGGAAGTGAGAAATTCAGACAAAGAAAAAAAACATTTAGAGGGTAAATCAGAGGAAAAGGTAAGTGAACCAACAATGCACTAGCTTAAAGGAACCTATTTAGAAAATAAAAACGAACCTTTACAACCCCTTTAAGGCATTAGGGTATACTAAAAAGTGTCTTAGTATTATGTAGGGACTGGTGTCTCATTATGTTATAACTGAGCTCATGGTTAGGATTAGGGATGAGCCCGATGTTCGAGTTAAACCTAAGTTCGACTTGAACATCGGGTTTTCGCCGAATAGCGAACAATTTGCGGAGTTCGCGGCAAATTAGAAAGCTGCGGAACACCCTTTAGAAGTCTATGGGAGAAATCAAAAGTGCTAATTTTAAAGGCTTATATGCATGGTATTGTCATAAAAAGTGTTTGGGGACCGGGGTCCTGCCCCAGGGGACATGTATCAATGCAAAAAAAAAGTTTTAAAAATGGCCGTTTTTTCGGGAGCAGTGAGTTTAATAATGCTTAAAGTAAAACAATAAAAGTGTCAATTCCTTTAAATTTCATACCTGGGGGGTGTTCTTTAGTATGCCTGTAAAGTGGCACATTTTTCCCGTGTTTAGAACAGTCCCTGCACAAAATGACATTTCTAAAGGGAAAAAAAGTCATTTAAAACTACTCCCCGGCAATACAGATAAAAGTCATTGAAAAAAACGGCATGGGTTCTCCCCCCCCCCCCCCCTCCAGTCCATTACCAGGCCCTTTGGGTCTTGTATGAATATTAAGGGGAACCCCGAACCAAAATGTAAAAAAAAATTG